>OY720453.1:1824668-1949668 GCA_963082715.1 Harpalus rubripes | reverse complement strand
AGATATTGGTAAAGATATATTTACACCGTGCGGGCGCTTACCAGGCGTTACCTCACGGGCACTCATTGCTGGCGTGGAGAGTGCACCACAGGAGTCAATTTTGTGCCATTTAAAATTGGAAATATTTGGCGTCGGTTGGGATCGAACCCTGTTCCCCAGATTCGCGACCTGACACTCAGGCACGCGGCCACGAGACCCCATGAAAGTTGACATTTAAATTATTTTATAGATGTGGTTTCTTTTGAAACCCTAGAGAAGAATAGAATTGTACGAAATATTTAGGTATGAAAATTTAGCATAAACCCATTTAAATATTGGACTAGGAAAGCTTATAGAAATACATTACTATATGTATATATCTGGCTGAAAATAGATGACCGACTACTAGGGTAACTGAATATCAAAACAGGAGTGCATTTAAAATATTTTTCGTTTATGTTGACTATAACAAAACATTTTGATCTTTAAACTATTTAGTTTGGCAATTCTATTAAATAGGATTATTTGTAATTTCCTCTAACAGTAATTCCGACTCGAGGGTTACTTACACCTGAGACGAACGTACTAGAATTTACGGTATTTTAATACATCTCTGAATCCTGTTGCTAAGGTCATTTTAAATGCCTCCTGGTATTGAATACAATTCTAATCTTCTGTAACAGAATCCATAAGGGTCAGTTTCCTTTGAAATCAAATATAGGGAAATGTTTTCAAAGGAAACCACATCTATTAAATCATCTAAACATCAACTTTCATTCGGTAGTCATACTATACATACATTGAATTTATTTTAAATATGTATAATAAATTTATTGAAATACAATAATATTATTTTATTTCTATAAATGCAAGGAATGTGTTCTTATTAATATAAGATTATTTTGTTACAGGGTACCGTCTTCACGACTTCTTTAGGCCCGCCGTATTATCAGCAGTCATCTGTTGCTGCTGAACCCTGCAAGCAATTTAATACTGGTAAGAATATATACTCGTTTTTCTCTAATATGATTATTGTGAACCTTAAACATTAAACTTTGGATCATTCTCAGTCCCATCGAAATTGTTTACGCCATAATTTTACTGTAAAATATGACGGTATATTTTCTCCATCAATTCATGAATATTTTTTTGCTCCACTGCCCTTAACCCTTTGCAGGACTAGCAAAACTCTTTCAATTTGGCAGCAAAAAAATCATGAGCCAGGGGAAAAAAGGATGAATGTTCATTTTCTATAGTAAAGTAAGATGATTGGTCCTACTACTAGATTGAAGGTGGTGCTTTCAAATGGTATCTTTAAAGAAGGTAAAAACGGCAACTATCCTAAAATATAGTAGCTAAAAAGCATTTTTGCTTAGTAGATTCGGCAGTCAGACTAATAAAATTCTATTAGGTCCCACATAAGTGAAACTCGACCTATCTGTGGTTATATTAAGGTTCAATCTGAGTTTTCGACTAAGATTGAATTCAGTATCTTACTTCAAAAATAAGCTTTCAAACTTTATAATTCACGTATTGAAAAAAGCTCATTTTGACATTCATCTTTTTTAGCCATGCTCTTCAAATACAATCGCTCGTCTTTTGTTTCATGGCAAGGTATATAACATTATATCAAATATTTTAAATTTTATAATGACACAAAATTTACCCCTGTGGTACACTCTCCACACCAGCAATGAGTGCCCGTGAGGTGGCGCCTGATAAACACCCACAAGGTGCAAATATGTTATCATCATTACCGAATTCTGTGTACAAAGCAGATTGGCACATCCAGCAATGGTTAATATGCCGTGATGATATATTTATTTATTTATATTTACTTAATAGTATATTAAGTATTAAGAACGGTGAGGACTTCGCTCAGTCCCCAAACATTATCTTCGATCGGTAATTCCTTAACGTTCGTGATGCTCATACTATTTTTGCACGATCGACGCGCAAAATTTAAAAGAAAAATAAGATTTGAAAATTATTTTGACGTATTAAAAAATTTAATTAGCCATTTTTGAAGTAAGCTTTGATTTTTGTTTTTATTTATTTACCGCCTCGCTTCCTGAATGGTAAGTGAAGCACATCACTTACCGTTCAGTAATTTGTAAGTAAGACCTACTGTCTTGGAAACACTATTGGTAAATATAAAAATAACCCGATCGTGCAAAAAATTATTTTTTATTTTTTGGAATTACAGTTTTCATGCCCGTATAAGAAATGATTTCAAATAAAAAAGCATTTATGTTTATGGAACAGTAAGATTATTTTAATACACAGAGTGGCAGGGAATCCATTCAAAATGCATGTCTTCATTCCAACAGAGCAGCACAAAAATAATGGCACGTTGACATTCAATGTAAATTGTAACACGAGGGGGGGTCTCTGAAGCTGACTGCTACTACTGATGATACTAAGGATGATGATTCCCAACGATGATACACTTACTGACTGGTGGACGCTTTGATGGCTGGCGTCCACGGCTTGTGAGAAGGAAGAATACACATACATTTCACTTTTTCACTTTACACTAATGAACACTACGGACATGAACATTACTTGGTGGTTTTACTAACTAATACTTTTATTTACAATTAAACTAAATGATTACATTATTATTAGTTAATACTAAGCCTAACATACACAACTAACAAGTGTTACATTTCGTAACCCAGCGCGAGCGTCGCCCCAAAACTAAAGGACACTACATGTCCAAACCAAAACACGTCTTTCTGACGCCACGTACTAATTTCGACTCTCCCATGTTTATCCCATGGCTAACTAATACCGACTGCCTTAAAACAAAGACGCTATCTTTAGGAAAGGATTATCTTTAGGGGTTCGGGGTGCATAGGCGAGGTCATTCTAAAGTCAAGCAGGTATATATAATAATTTCCAGACTTAAGATCAACAAATAAATGTGACTATCATAATATGATAAGAATTTCTAAACTGAATTTTGACTTAAATAGATAAACAGAGTTAAAATATGAATATTGAAACTATAATTTAGAAGAGTTTATAAAAAAGTTATTTATCTGTTATTGTGCTTACCCTCGCCTTGTCACAAAATGCAAACAGTGTCAGTTATGTGCCGCTTTGTCATAATATTTTTTTTTGCACAATCGGGTTTTTTTTATCTTTACTGATAGGGTCTCCAAGGCAGTAAGCTTGATTTACAAGTTACTGACCGATAAATAATATGAATCACTTACCGATTAGGAGGCGGAAGCGGTAAGTAAATAAAAACAACGAGCTTACTTCATTATTTTTTTTAATTTTGTGCGTCGATCGTTCGAAAAACGTAATAAGCATTGCCCTTAATATTTAAATAATTTATTGTTTGACCCTATAAAGAGTCAATTTTATATGACTGTAGCATAGATTATCTTTTATTATTTTCAATAATTAAAATTATCTTTTGAATAACTTTACTCGTATACTATTTGAAAGTTTCTTCTGTAATTTAAATAACTACAGTTGCATTGTGCATTTCTCCCACTATTTCGCCCTCTTCTCGTTCCAGGTTCAGACCTCCCCGCGTTCCCCGAGTGGCGCGAAGCCTGCTGGCCCCAACAAGACGGTAAGTACCACCCCCAGCCCTAGGTTGCTTGTTGCTTGTTGTCCATTATTGATGGCCCGAAATGCGTACATTTAACCTCCACTAACTACGGTGTAAAATAAGCCCGGCTCCGAGCACGGCAGACGAAAGTTGCCCTTATGGCGACGGTGGTAGGGCTACGCCAGCCAAGAGAGGTCATCAATGATGCAAGCCGCTAAATGATCACGTACATCCCTTAGGAGTAAATGCATAGGGAATTCTTTCATTCGGTATGAACCCTTGTTATCAAAGGGTGCTGGCTGGCACAGATTTTTACAATCATTATTTATTTATTCTGCTCTGGAAATGTTGTTGGTGTATTAGTAGTAATTTAATTTATTTTTTATTCAGAAAATTATGATACGGGCTTATAATGGCTTATAAATAAAATGGGGTCTCGTGGCCGTGTGCTTGCGTGTCTGTTCGTGAATCTAGCGACCCAGGTTCGATCCCAACCGATACATAATTATTTAGTATTTTTAATGGCACAAAAATAACCCCTGGGGTGCACTCTCTACGCCAGCAAAGATTGCACGTAAGATGACATCTGATAAATGCTCTCACGGTACAAATATATCATCATCATTACCGATATATCTATGTACAAGCAAATTGGCACACCCAGAAATGGGTAATAAATTATGATGATATACTCATTTATTTAAAAAAAAAAATACTTGGCTAGCGAAATTTGAAATTAGTGACGCACGCGAGGCGAGACGAGACGATAAATATAAAATATCGATCTCGTCTCGTTTTCAGATCTGTAATCTCGCTCTCGTTCTCGCACATTTTTTTTTTTGTTCTCATCTCATTCTTGCACGAGAGTCTCGCGAGAGTCTCGCTATAAAAATAAGCGCTTGCGCATTACGTATTTACGTAACTGTTTAAGTACAAGAGACGAGTTCGCACCAATAGCACCGTCTTCCATGTATTTGCAATCATATAACTATAATAAAGAGATGAAACACTAAATTCTGGTCGCCAAATTATTTCAGTACGAATTTAATGTTTATTCATTTACGGTCACCAGAAAATGTGACAAGTTAGTAAATATTTTAATTTACCTCTAAAATATCCAATTTATCATCAAATTGTGATTTCAATACGAACATCTGTTAACAAATTCTGTCATCAGTAAAACGAATTAAATATTAAAAAATTATTTTTTGTAACTAAAAGTACCTACACTTATTCTTTAAATATATGCCAATATTTATGTAAGATCTATTGGATGCAATACCGATTTTGTCTTTATTTTTGAATTTCCTCGCTCTGCTTCTTTTGGAAGCATCTATGCACCAGAAGAAAAAATTCTGGTGCATGACTGCTTCTTTTTGGAAGCATCAGTGACAGAAGAGTAAATAGGCGCTTAAATTTTTTAATTTAAATGTTTATTTTATTGATTATTTATATATTATAAGGGCAGAATCCATTAGTTAAACAAGAAATTAAACTTGCAAGAAAAAAATTATCGTTCAGTTACGTCTACATAAAATAATATTTGGCTTTAAAAATACAATTTTTCCCATAAGATAACATTGGTGTCGTTTCCGCTGTACTCTCAAGCATATGATTGGTACAATCTGAGCATGCGCATTGAGATAGTAATATGGTCTATTGCTTTAGCCACCTAGCGCCGTTTCATCATAGTAATGTCAATTGCTGACGTCATTTTGGGGTGCCAATATACAGATTTTTACAAAACGATGCAAACTTCAATTGTAATTTAAAATTTATTACAAACATAATTTTCTACACTTACAAAATTTATTGTTTTGTTATTGTTGTATGCTAGTTTTAATTTTTAATATATGTAACTAAAACTTTCATGGGAGCAAACTAGGCATCACACTAGCTAACTAAAACTATTTATAGGTTTTAATTTTTGCGTACAAAATAATTTATAGGTATTTTATAATAAAGGAGATTTAGAAAAAATTTATATTTGGAAATTGGTTATAAATTTTAAATAACATATAAATTGAATATTGTAATTTCATAAAAATTTATTAATCGGAACTCAATTATAAATTGTAAAGTATTGTTAATAAAATATTGAAATTTATTTCAATTATTTGTATCGGGAAATAATTTTATAATTTCCTGCGCATTCATTTAATCGTAAAGTATAAATAGTTCATTTACCAATATTTTAAAAATAAAACAATAATAACAATAAAAAAAAATTTAATAGTTATTTGTATATCAAGGCCGCGAAATCACCCTTTAGCGTACCGAGAGAAAAATTGTCGCCGAGGCCGCTTGCGGCCGAGGCAAGATAATCTCGAGGGCGCTAAAGGATTTCGCGGACAAGGTGTACACAATATTTTTTGTGCAACCGTAAAAAATATGTAATTACAAATTTTATAAATTTTAAACAGTTTCATTGTATATAGAAAGTTAGCTTTCACGGTGGCTATGGGATTAACATTTGATAAACAAAACCATGCAATTTTCAAGTGTCAAAGTAATTATTTACCTAATTTCGCGGCCGCTACCATGACAAC
Organism: Harpalus rubripes; assembly: GCA_963082715.1. Taxonomy (NCBI): domain Eukaryota; kingdom Metazoa; phylum Arthropoda; class Insecta; order Coleoptera; family Carabidae; genus Harpalus; species Harpalus rubripes. The sequence goes on along the minus strand of OY720453.1, from coordinate 1,943,572 downwards.
GTCCGCGAAATGAATTTCGCGGCCGTTACCATAACAACGGTTGCGAAATTTAATTTCGCGGCCTGTATTGCGGCTGCGAAATGCTTATTTCGCGTCCGGTTGCACAAAAAATAATTTAATTTAGCATTGATATGGCTGAAAGAATTCGAATTCGGTGAAAATATTCCCCGATTTTCTTTTGTTTGTCGTAGGAAACAGTTGCGGCACGGATGACGGCGAGCAGTACGTTCCAGACTCGGACTACCAAGTCCAAAATTCCCTAGGTGAGTCTAAGTGCATTACTACGTTACATAGTTCCATTAAGTACATTACAACTTGTATCATACACTATTTACGATATATTTACATGCATTGCTGCAGGGCTATTATTTATTTACAAGATAGAAGTAGAGATTCAGGGTTTCAGACAGTGAAATGCATTTGTTTTCTCTTGATACCATCGCCAAAAATTTATATATTCAGAATTTCAGACACTGCAACTTTTGTTTGAATTATTTTTTCAAAAATAATTTGGAAAAAACGGACAAGGAAAGACAGTTTTCCCATGTTAAAGCCCTATAGACTATCCAGTTCTTAAAAACTTCAAACCAAAATATAGCCATATCGTTTGAGTTATTTTATTACTTTTTTTTGCCAAAAACTAGAGTGTTGAAGACGCATTATCATAATTTTCACTTACAAACATACTTTAGAAAATTGATAAGTTTTGCAACTTAATATTAAATGACAGATAAATAACTATTTAAAATGATCGTACAAATTTTGTTGTCTTCGTATGGTCTACCTTATTTTTTTTATTCTCAATTATTCTAACGTGGCCCTAGTATGTACACAAGTACCTACAAAATATATATGCCCGTATTCGCACCTCTTGAAGTAGCCAAAGCTGGAGGGTGTTTTTGAAACAACTGAGGCAAACTATGCGCCTCAATTTTTTTTAACAATTTGTAATTAACCCATCGTTAATTAAATAAAATATAAAAAATTGAAATACCTATCAATTATACCTGAAAATTATAGAATCACCATAAAATAACAAAAGAATAGGAAACAAGAAACGAGGTATCTGGTATACAATTTAAAACAAATATCAACTGTATATCCGAAACTAAGGGGACACGGCGAACTTTAATCTTTAAAACATCGTCGATCATTTTATCATAATTAATAGTGGCAGCTACAGTGTGCTCAAAAAAATTCCTAACTTGGAGTAACAAAAAAATGTCAATTTAAAAATATTTAATTAAATGTCAATTTAACATCAAAGTTTTTCTTCTTGAAACTTATTTTAGAAATGGAAACAAATTTGAAAACGGTGAATGTCAATATACTGTATTCTTCTTTATTGTTTTTACCTCCGTCACCTTTAGGTAAGGAAGGTATTGTCTTTGGTCAAAAATTCGATGATGAGTTTTTAATCAATAAGCACGTTTTAGGGTCCCTAGAATACGAATTTACTATTTTTACGATGATGTATGTATGTATGTATGTATGTATGTATGTATGTATGTATGTATGTATGTATGTGTGTGTGTGTGTGTGTGTGTGTGTGTGTGTGTGTGTGTGTGTGTGTGTGTGTGTGTGTGTGTGTGTGTGTGTGTGTGTGTGTGTGTATGTGTGTGTGTAACAATAATTTCGCCTGCAATATTCTTCTTCGTTACATCCATATGAAGAGCTGATTAGATTTTGGTTACAATTGGTCAACCGGAAGTACCATCATTTGAAGATTTTAACAGTTTTTCTTGAAAAAACACATTTAATGTTATTATAAATATTAAAGAATATTTTATTCTCTATACGATTTGACTGTATTTTATACTTAATATTAAATGGATATAGAGCTAAAAAATTATAAAGAAATTAAGAAAATTCTGATTGAAAGATGTCAGTGTAAAGTGAAATTGACATAGTGTGTTTGTCTTATCCCCCCATCATCCCATCTTTTATATCAGCTACGCTTATATCTGAGTGTTCTCCATCGGTTATCACAATCTGTAAATCGCTGCAAACATTTTTCTATATACCCTACATTTTTGGATTTTATTTCATACATGTAAAACATAGCAAAATTATCGCCGAGGTTTTTATCAGTTATCAGTTTAAAACGATTTTCCATTTCATCCAGTAGAACATTCACAAAATTTGTCTCAAATAGCTTTTCGGCGTCTAAAATTGGTTGGACACGATGAGCCGTAAATGATATGAAGTAAGGCAGTCGCCTCTTTGCCTCATACCACCGTCCGGCCCTGAAGGTAGCGCTATTTCGATATTTTAAATTTTATTTTATGATTAGACAAGAATAGGTTTCATATTTTTACCTTCCGTCACCTTTAGGTAAGGAAGGTATTGTCTTTGGTCAAAAAATTCGGTGGTGAGTTTTTGATGAATAAGCACGTTTTAGAGTCCCTAGAACACGATTTTACTATTTTTACGATGATGTCTGTATGTGTGTGTGTGTGTGTGTGTGTGTGTGTGTGTGTGTGTGTGTGTGTGTGTGTGTGTGTGTGTGTGTGTGTGTGTGTGTGTGTGTGTGTGTGTGTGTGTGTGTGTGTGTGTGTGTGTGTGTGTGTGTGTGTGTGTGTGTGTGTGTGTGTGTGTGTGTGTGTGTGTGTGTGTGTGTGTGTGTGTGTGTGTGTGTGTGTGTGTGTGTGTGTGTGTGTGTGTGTGTGTGTGTGTGTGTGTGTGTGTGTGTGTGTGTGTGTGTGTGTGTGTGTGTGTGTGTGTGTGTGTGTGTGTGTGTGTGTGTGTGTGTGTGTGTGTGTGTGTGTGTGTGTGTGTGTGTGTGTGTGTGTGTGTGTGTGTGTGTGTGTGTGTGTGTGTGTGTGTGTGTGTGTGTGTGTGTGTGTGTGTGTGTGTGTGTGTGTGTGTGTGTGTGTGTGTGTGTGTGTGTGTGTGTGTGTGTGTGTGTGTGTGTGTGTGTGTGTGTGTGTGTGTGTGTGTGTGTGTGTGTGTGTGTGTGTGTGTGTGTGTGTGTGTGTGTGTGTGTGTGTGTGTGTGTGTGTGTGTGTGTGTGTGTGTGTGTGTGTGTGTGTGTGTGTGTGTGTGTGTGTGTGTGTGTGTGTGTGTGTGTGTGTGTGTGTGTGTGTGTGTGTGTGTGTGTGTGTGTGTGTGTGTGTGTGTGTGTGTGTGTGTGTGTGTGTGTGTGTGTGTGTGTGTGTGTGTGTGTGTGTGTGTGTGTGTGTGTGTGTGTGTGTGTGTGTGTGTGTGTGTGTGTGTGTGTGTGTGTGTGTGTGTGTGTGTGTGTGTGTGTGTGTGTGTGTGTGTGTGTGTGTGTGTGTGTGTGTGTGTGTGTGTGTGTGTGTGTGTGTGTGTGTGTGTGTGTGTGTGTGTGTGTGTGTGTGTGTGTGTGTGTGTGTGTGTGTGTGTGTGTGTGTGTGTGTGTGTGTGTGTGTGTGTGTGTGTGTGTGTGTGTGTGTGTGTGTGTGTGTGTGTGTGTGTGTGTGTGTGTGTGTGTGTGTGTGTGTGTGTGTGTGTGTGTGTGTGTGTGTGTGTGTGTGTGTGTGTGTGTGTGTGTGTGTGTGTGTGTGTGTGTGTGTGTGTGTGTGTGTGTGTGTGTGTGTGTGTGTGTGTGTGTGTGTGTGTGTGTGTGTGTGTGTGTGTGTGTGTGTGTGTGTGTGTGTGTGTGTGTGTGTGTGTGTGTGTGTGTGTGTGTGTGTGTGTGTGTGTGTGTGTGTGTGTGTGTGTGTGTGTGTGTGTGTGTGTGTGTGTGTGTGTGTGTGTGTGTGTGTGTGTGTGTGTGTGTGTGTGTGTGTGTGTGTGTGTGTGTGTGTGTGTGTGTGTGTGTGTGTGTGTGTGTGTGTGTGTGTGTGTGTGTGTGTGTGTGTGTGTGTGTGTGTGTGTGTGTGTGTGTGTGTGTGTGTGTGTGTGTGTGTGTGTGTGTGTGTGTGTGTGTGTGTGTGTGTGTGTGTGTGTGTGTGTGTGTGTGTGTGTGTGTGTGTGTGTGTGTGTGTGTGTGTGTGTGTGTGTGTGTGTGTGTGTGTGTGTGTGTGTGTGTGTGTGTGTGTGTGTGTGTGTGTGTGTGTGTGTGTGTGTGTGTGTGTGTGTGTGTGTGTGTGTGTGTGTGTGTGTGTGTGTGTGTGTGTGTGTGTGTGTGTGTGTGTGTGTGTGTGTGTGTGTGTGTGTGTGTGTGTGTGTGTGTGTGTGTGTGTGTGTGTGTGTGTGTGTGTGTGTGTGTGTGTGTGTGTGTGTGTGTGTGTGTGTGTGTGTGTGTGTGTGTGTGTGTGTGTGTGTGTGTGTGTGTGTGTGTGTGTGTGTGTGTGTGTGTGTGTGTGTGTGTGTGTGTGTGTGTGTGTGTGTGTGTGTGTGTGTGTGTGTGTGTGTGTGTGTGTGTGTGTGTGTGTGTGTGTGTGTGTGTGTGTGTGTGTGTGTGTGTGTGTGTGTGTGTGTGTGTGTGTGTGTGTGTGTGTGTGTGTGTGTGTGTGTGTGTGTGTAACAAAATTTTCGTCTACGGTAACTTCCATACTACAATTCAAAAAATTATAATTTTTTCGTATTCCTCTTCGTTACATCCATGTGAAGAGCTGATTAGATTTTGGTTAGAATTGGTCAACCGGAAGTACTCTCATTTGAAGATTTTAACAGTTTTTCTTGAAAAAACGATGTTAAATATCATTTTTTCACATTTGATGTTATTATAAATATTAAAGAATATTTTATTCTCTATGCGATTTGAATGCATTTTATATTTCATATTAAATAGATATAGAGTTAAAAAATTATAATGAAATTAAATATCATATATTAGCTAGCTATGCTATAACTCTGGAAACAGCTGATGTTTTAAGAAAATTCTGATTGAAAGGTGTCAGTGTCAAATGCAGTTGACAGTATGTTTATGTTATAATTTTGCTGGAAATATAGGATCTTTTGTTAGAAACTTTCTGTATGTAATTTATATAAAATACATACAACTGCCTTAAGGTAATGTACAAGAAATATAATCTTTTGCAAGGAACTTTCTGTATGACATTTATACAAAATACATAGAACTGACGGAAGGTAATGTGCTGGCCACATCAGATTTTTTTAAATTAAATCTATAATATTTGAAGTAAGTCCTATTAAAGTTGACATAACTACCGATTTTTCGGAGTCCTACTTCAAGAGATAAGAATGCGGATCATAGACAAGTATTCAGACCGATTGTGTAGTTGGCCGATTAAAGAAATTATCATTACATGACTATCTCATCGTTTGCGTAATCGAGAGATCAAAATACCACTCATAAAGCTCCATATACTTCTTGTAAATATATACGTACACTTCTTCCTTGCTGTTCGGGAAGCCTCCCCGCAAAAACTAAGTCATGTCGCGTTGTTATGGAGCCGTGCTGAGCGCCAGATCAGCTGTCAGGCCACGTCAGTCGGTTCTTTCATCCCACGCACAAAATATCCATTTAGCGGTTGTGTATTCTCAACTTAAAGTCTCTCCATGGGGCTTCGCCGGTGCTTCTTTACATACAGGGCCCCATTCAGAGACGGGAACTTTCACTTTCGGGACAGGAGGGGATAATTAGAAATAAGAAAGATGTTTGCGCATCAAAAAAATAATATTTTACAGACTGTTATTAAATCGACAGTACATAAAATAGTTACAGTAAAAATTTTGAAAGATGTTTAGTCAAGGTCATCTGTACCATGATCGAATGGGGTCCTGCACTCTGATTTTTTTATTATTTAAAATGAAAGTTCTATTAATTTTGAAACAATATGTAGTATTAAAAAGTATTTAATTATTTTTAGTTTAATTGCATTCGATTTTTAATGTCAACATGACATCAAAGCGACACCTATTGCTATATCTTTCTCTCGCACAAGCTCTATAGTAGGCAGCGAGAGAAATGTAGCACTAATGTGACGTCACAGTGACACTTACAGCTACTACATAACATAGCTACCATATTGGTGCCAAAATGAACGCAATAAATTATGAAATAAAAGTGCATTTCTTATAAGTTTATGTAGTAACTATTTTTCATAATAAAAATAACTTCCACATTTGCCATATTATACTTATTTAAAATAATAAAACAAGAAAAAATAAGTTTCGTTAAGATTTTTGAGGTTAGAGAAAAATGTATGTATTGCCTAAATACCTGTAAAAGTTATAAACATTTCTCATATGATTTGCACAATTTGGAACAGAACAACCCGTTATTGTGGATAATTTCTATGATTAATAATAATATAACACTAATATTGAATGATTGAAGTTGGCACCAAAATGGCGGACGAGTTACCAGTGATTTATCTGGTAGCTATAGTGACACTGTCAACAAACCACAAATATTTCGCAAAGTAATGAAGTCATGCACGATTTTTCATTTTTAACTTTAATCGATGGATTAATGAAAAATAATAGACCCGTATTTTTTATTTTTCTTCAAATCGATCTTGCTTACTGTAGAAATTGTAATTAAAAATGACATTGGTCAAAACGCGGTTGATTTTCTTCGCCTCGTCCCTTGCCCAGTGACGTCAGCGTTTCATCAACGCGGCCATTTTGAATGTCACATTAAGTTAAACGTCAAGGTGTCATTTAAAGATAACCTGAAATTTACGAAAGTAAACATGTCGGAGAAACGCTGTTTTGTGTCATCGTGCCAAAATACTAGCGAAAATAGTGAGAAAATGTTTTTAATACAGATACAGATTTGATACGCAACAAAGCAACAGTAATGAGATTCTAAGAATACACAACGAACAACGTAGACAAATGTTAATCAGACGAAAAAGTAAAAAACGAATTTATTTCTTAAAATTTGGTCTACTCGTACTAATCCAATTAACTACCTTTTTTGATAATAAAATGAAGATTAAATTTTAAATACCGGGATAAAATAGAATTCACTAATCCAAAAATGAGAATTAGCTTGAACTTTTTTGCGAATCGTTAATTTTTATTAACCTAAATACATACCTACATATTTACATATGCTGTATTAATTTCCTTACCTATTGTTCTATTTACATTTTTCTTTTTAAAACGTTACTATTATTAATTTGAAATGATTAGTTCTTTGACAGTGACATTTATCTGTCAATTACATACATTTGAATAACTGCGCAACCAAGGAGTTTTGTTTGTGTAAAGCGTAGGCTCCGGGATTTAAATTATAGATAATTTTATAAATTTATCCATAAAATATATAGAAAAAGTATTAATGCAAATCTGTAGAAAATTTAATAATCTTTAATTTTTATAATAACATTATTTTCGAAAAAATAACATTTAAAGGTATTTTTCAAAGAAAAACTATTTTGAGCTTCTAGTAAAGTGTCATTTCCGGTTATCCGATTTACACAAAAATCTAATAGGCTCTTTCCAGCACAGAAAAAGTTCGAAATACAAGGTTTCAAAATTTTCTGAATGATGGTATTTGAATTAGAGTGGAGGATCTACACACACAGACATCATCGTGAAAATGTTAAAATTGGATTCTAGGGACCTTAAAACGTGGTCATTTACCAAAATCTCGACATGCGATTTTTAGCACAATCCCTATACATCCCTAACCAAGGGTAGCGGGAGGTAAAAGTTGTTTTTTCATCTTAATCTCTATTTATTGAGTAATACTAGTGTATATTTTATTATTTTTTGTTGTGGTGTAGGACCCCCTTTTAAAATCTCTATATACAAAATGAGAAACCATCAACTGCATCAGTACCAAAATATTTATGACTTAAATTTATCTTTTAATAATAATTTTTAATTATTGCCACATCAAATTATATGCAAAACATCAATATCTTATATTTATTAAAATCCATCGTCGCTCAAAACTCATTTCAGAAATTAATAAACAAGCTCGCTGAAAACAAAACCAAAACTTGCAATAAACAAAATGCGAGTGCTAAGGGCGGTGTGGAAGACATGGCCAATGCGATTAAATCCGATAATTTTTAAAATCTTAAACAAACATCGCTTTATTGACTTTGTTAGAGCAGGGGAGACCCAGCGATTGATTAAAAATTATACCCCGGGGATGATGATACACTGAATGCAGGGTGACTGAGCACTCAATCTAGCGAAAACTATACTAGAATATTAGCGGGTTGTTTACAGTTTTTATCAAGATGAAAATAGAGAATTTCTTCTTGATTTCAAACACGAATAACAAAGAATTTTAAACTGTTAATTTATTTCACCCTCTTCGACAAAGAGCTATTAGTTCTTAGCAAAAAGGATCTTATAGAATTATGACAGGTGTCTTTACTGGTCATTGCACCATCCATGTACGATTCCAAATTTCTAAAAAATATTTTTTATATTTTGCGTTCATAATGAAGTCATTACGATACGCAATTGCGTATCGTAATTACATTCATTTCGATACGCAATTTTTTGTTTTAAACGGTTGGTACTAGATGACGTTTTTTTTACCCATTTTTACCTAATTTATTTTTATTTAATTGACAATTCATTTTAATAATATAATGTCGAAATTATTATTTTTTTTTATTATTATTTAGGGAAGATTATTTACATGAAAATGTACAAATGGTTACAAATATAATCACAAATTGTACTCATTTGTAAGACTTTCTTTCGCTCGTTTTCTATATTTTGACGCGTGCGAAACATGTCTTATAAAACACGTTCTTTAATATACTATTTGGCTACGTAAATATTGCTTTAAAACTTTCAAAAACTGTGGGCTAAATGACTGGTGAAAATATATAGTCCGACCAGTGTTTCATGGGTCATCTTCTAGTCCAAATTTGGCTTTTACCGAGACCCTTTACTTTTGGCACAATGAAAAACCACTTCGTAGTACGTACAGTAAAACCTACTTGCAAGATATATGTGAGCTTTTTAGATAGCAGGCGCCAATTAATGATATGCCGAGAATTTGTATTTTCCCCGGGAAAATTCTCGGAAATTCCTTCATCCGCGATTTTCGGGAAGAAATTTAGTTACCATTTTCCCGGATTTTTTTTGGAAATATCCCGTAAATATAATTTTTGCAAATTTCCTGTAAATTTTTAAAGATTTTGGCCTTGATGTTTGGTACAAGTTAATAATTTTCTATATGCCAAAACAATTTTCAAATCTTATTTTTCTTTTAAATTTTGTGCGTCGATCGTGCAAAAAATAGTATAAGCATCACGAACGTTAAGGAATTACCGATCAGTCCCCAAACATTGTCTTCGATCGGTAAACTGGCCTTAAGCCTCATTTCCACCGAATGATTTAATGCTTAATGCATAATAATTTGTGCATAAGGCTTAATGCATTATAACAATTTACTAAGATACCATTTCCAGCTACTTTGTTAGTGACTAATTCGAAAGAAATTTCACATTTTTTTTTCTTTTTCTTTTTAACTTTAGCAGACTGCCACTGCAACAGTAATTCTTCTTTGATTTAATATGCCATGTATACATAATATTCTGTATTTATGTCCATATCGAAAAATTAAAAAAACAATAATTATAAAATAGACTGACAGTTGTCAATTCAGATTAGAAAATAAAGAAAGACAGATGACAGTTATCTATGTCCATCTCACAATTACGCTTAGTCATTACGCCTTAAACCTTGGAGTTTGCAAACTTTTGTTCTTACGCATTGCTCTTAGTTCTTAAAGCATTAAGCGTTATGCATGGCTGGAAATGGTAGTAAACTTTGCCATATGATAAACATTTTTACACATTGCGCTTAGTTATTAATTATAACTCTTACACATTAAGACAATCGGTGGAAATGAGGCTTACCGTTTTTAATACTTAATATACTATTGTTTATGCTTTGTATGTAATCGTATATAATTTTTTTGGCTTGTTAACGGAAATAAATTGATTATTATTATTATTATTATTATTATTATTATTATTATTATTATTATTATTATTATTGAATGTTGATAAATCCAAGGTGTTAGTATTTGAAAGGAGTAAATTGGTGACTGTGTGCAATGTATTGGTGGATGGAGTGAAACTGCAGCAAGTGAATGAGTTTGTATATTTGGGTAGCATGATGTCAAGGGATGATCGAATTGATAGATAAATTCAAAGGAGAGTGAGTGCGGGGTGTAAGGTAATGGGTGCTCTGGGACGTACCCAGAGCTCGAAACGTAAACGTATCTAGAGAAGCTCGTTTAAGTGTGTATAATGGAGTGCTAGTGCCTGCTTTAATATATGGAAGCGAATGTTGGGCTTAGACGGGAAAGCATAAAAAGAGAGTAACTGCCGTGGAAATGAGATATTTTCGTGGAGTATGTGGATATGTAAGACGCGTAAGGAATAATTTGGTGTATGAAGAATGTATGGTTAGGAAGAATGTTGTTAAGAGAGTAGGAATGAGCCAGTTGAGATGGTTTGGTCATGTGGAGAGAATAAAGAGTGAACGGCTTGTAAAGCGTATATATCTTGGTGAAATTGAGGGTGTTCGATTGCGTAGCTGTCCAGTGTGTAAGTGGATGGATGTGATTGATAAGGTACTTAAAGAGAGAATGTTTCCGAGTGGGAAGAGAAGAAGAACGTGTATGAATGCGATTATGAATGTGGCCGAGGCGAAAGAAGTGTGCTTAAACAGGAATGTGTGGCGAAGGATGATTGAACTATTATTGTGGTCCGATTGCGGTATTTCGCTACCGAAAATCGGTCACTTTAATATGTTAACAGTGAGGAATGTACCTATGATGTCAGGTTAGTAAGAATGTTGTTGAAAGAGAGAGTGATTATTTTTTGGTTGATGTTATTTTTATTCTTTCGGGTTTGTGCTAATCCACTAAGTGGGAAATGCGTGATTTTATGTATGTATGTATATATGTATTATTTAATACATACAGAAAAATGTACAGGGCTGTGTGTACAATGCCTAATAGAATTAAAGCTGTTATAACGAATAAAGGCGATATAACGTGTAACCCAGTATTATATGGCGGAATAAGAGCGAAACGCGTCTGTGGTTACTAACTGGGCTCGGCTGATACAGGTGCTGAAATCTTGTACAAGTGTGTTCGCTATTGTATATTTGTTATAATAAGTGTTGATAAAATTAAAATGTCGCCCTGTATATGTTAGGGTTTCTTCTCCCCTAATTGTGTGGTTTCTGTTCCGTGCAAAGAAGTAAAGTCCGAGTCTTCAATGTCCGACCTCATGCAATGCCTGTCGAAGGCCCCAGGGGGCAACTACCCCGCACATAACGTGGGGCCTTATGTGACCTCACCGACGGACGTTTATGACGTCTATACTCCCGCCTACCAGCCGCCTGTCACTTGTTTTTCTTATTCTCCGCCCACCTATTGTAGGTAAGTCACCACCAGCTACAATTAGACACAAATTAGACAGAAATTAGACCGTGTATTATATAATTGTCAAACGTTTTCGTTCTAGATGTTTTTTGATGTTTGTTTGCAGGTCTGTATCTCCCAGGCAAATGTCAGCACAAAATCAAACACATAGTCGAGAAGCAGGACTGCAAGGACATTTAGGAACCTCCACAACTCCTGCCCATGTACCCATAAAACAGGAACCCACAGATAGAGATTTTGATTGTAAGTTTACATTTATTTCATCGTTGCATGCTTAATTTTTGTACTTATGTATCTTATTATGACTGAGATTCGTGGTATATTATGAAACAACTATTATGTATTTATCATGTCCAGTGGTAACTAGATTAGACCTTAATTAGTACTAAAATTTGGAGCGTTAAATTTTTCTCAAACCTTGTTACATACGAAATATTCGTTTTCCGGGAATGGACTGTGTCATATTTTGAGTCAGAGCTCAACGTTTCGCCCGCAGTCGTATGGGGCATCTTCAGGAACAAGGTTACCCGACGTGTCAACCACGCTAGAGGCCGAGGTTAAGCAACAAGAAGGGGAGACTCAGTTTACAAGGTTACCCGACGTGTAAACCACGCTAGAGGCCAAATAAACCAAGTGACGAAAGGAAGGCCGAGAAGACAGTTATATACTAATCTAAACATACGGTAGATGAGCAAGGCTAATGAGGACCAATGGGAATCGAGTTCGTAATGGTAGATTGGGCGTGTCGTGTTCCGAGAATCACCGGTTTCCACATGTGGCTCAAGAAATAGCCATCATCCCGATTGATGTTATTAGGATGTTTCCATATTTCTAAAGTTTCCCTGTATTTACGTCTGTAAAACTCAGGGACAGGAGCTAAAATGCGGGAATTTTCAAATAAGATGTTATGCCCTGTGTTGTGTTGGTGTTCTGCGACCGCAGATGTTAATACCATACCATTATGCAGACAGCGTTTGTGTTCTGACAATCTAGTGTGAACACTCCTTCCTGTTTCACCTATGTATACTGTGCCGCAAGAACAAGGAATACTATAAACACCGGGTGACGACAAGGGTTCGCGTTTATCTTTAGTTTGAGGGAGTATTTCTGAGATTTTTTGTGGAGGTTTAAAAAAGACCTTAATATTGTTTTTATTAAGAATTCTAGATATTTTATCCGAGAATCCTTTAATGTAAGGGATAGACACAAATGTTTTGAACGAGGTATCCACGGGTTTTTTGGGTAAAGGGTTTAATTGTCTATGAATTACATTATTGATTACATACGTTGGACATATACTTGCTAAATTCTTCGAAATGTATCCTATATTTTCTCAGAAGAAATATCACAAGACCTCCTAATTTTATCGATAATTTTTTATTTTGCACAAATTTTTTGCTTAACAACAAACACGATAGCAAACTTCGAAGAAGAGGGGGTTTTGCCTAATGTCAGTTGAGTGATTTTGCTTAAAAGCAAAAAATCTGAAGTGGACACCATACACGATTTCCTTGTACGCAAGACCAATATGAAGTATACACCCAATTATAAAATTGCACGTATTTGACGTAATTTGATATTAACATCTATTTTGTTATTTTTTGTCCTAATCCATAGCAAGCTTCATTACAAAAACCAAAAAGTAAATAAGTTTTAAATTTACATATCTCACTTATACAAAAGGCTAATTTAATAATACTTGATGTACTAGACGCAGAATTCAATTCTCTAAAACTCTTATTTGAAGCATTTATTTCTAAAATCAAAATGAACCCATATTATTCAAGAAAAACTGTTAACAACTTCAGGTAATATATCACTTCCGGTTAGCCTGTTTTAACCAAAATCTACTATGTTATTCCAATTGACATAAAAGTCTTATATACCAAATTTGAAAAGTTTTGGATTATATTTTAAAATAGTTTTTCATTCAAATCTATTATAGGCTTCAAATAAAGTACCATTTCTAAAAATTATGTAATGACCAAAAAGGGAGGTGCACAACTAGATGTTATAGCGGTCCTAAATACAAAATTTCAACTTTCTTATGTCAGATATGTACATACGTACGTCACGATGAAATTAGTCAAAATGGATTCAGGGATGGTCAAAATGGATATTTCCGTTGAAATCTGAAAACCGAAATTTTTCGCGATTACAATACTTCCTTTACTTCGTACAAGAAAGTAAAAAGAATGAGTGTTTAATAATAAAAATTTATCTGAGACAATCAGAGAGGTCGTGTGGTATTTAGTGAGATAAATTCCAAGACAACGCAAAATGAAACAATTTAATTATTATTATTAAAATTGAAATATTAATTGTCACACACAGTTATAAACAATAACAACTGTTATTTACTTGGTAGCGGGAATTTATCTGGGTAACGGAGTTTTATCAGTGTAATACTGTTCTCATTGGTTGAATTTTCTAATTTTCAAGTGTTCAATTAAAATCTATAATTGTTGCGTATAGGATTCGATTTCCATAGTGTATTTTTTTTATTGTATGTATGTAGAACGTATGTATAAGGCACACCACATCTCAAACACAATTTCCTGTGTCAATCCCGACTTGCAGCAAGACGTGATGAAAATTTTAACGCCTTATTCTTATACAAAATCAAAATTGATTCTTCTTAGATTAAAATCTGCATGGAGAGGGTAGCATTCGAGGAGCGACGGATAAACATATTATTAGGTTTCCGGCATTTCCAATCATAAAACCGCGGATTATGTAAATGTATACGTGAGACACAACATACTTTTCAAAATGATGATTTATTTTTTCGTTTTTTGTATTGTTTATCGCACGTTTTGAAAAATGTTTTGAGTTTAAAAACGGATATTGGGTTGAAGATTGTTAGTGTATTTTCAAAAAGTGGGACACTGTAGAACAAATATTGTTTGAGGGCTCAAAAACTTAAACAGAATTTGAAGAAAAAATTAATGGAATGTAACATGAAAAATTGCAATACCTTTCTGAAAGGCTTTTTCAAAAATATTCAGGACACCTAAAAATACGTGCCATTTCAAAATCACTATTGCTGTCTCGAGAACTGAAGGGCCTTCAAATACGGTTAAATGGGCAAACAATTTCTATTTCAGAAGACAAATTTCAAGAAAAGAAAAATTATTTTTACCTCATGTCAGCTTTTATCTTAGAAAATCAGAGAGGTCGTGTGGTATTTGGTGAGATAAATTCCAAAGACAACGCAAAATGAAACAATTTAATAATTATTATTTTATTTTTAAACTTGACATATTAATTACCTGTCACACTGAAAGATAAACAATAACAACTGCTTTTTGTAACGTGTGAGCCCCAGTGCTACGCTGAACAAGCGTCTAAGTATAACGATGACGCAATCGCGCTAGCAGCCGGGCTACGTAAACAAACAAGCCGCGACATGTTTAATTACTTCCGGTCGCTTGAATCTTTTGTGTTCATTGTTATTATGCAGTCGAACATTCTAGAGCTCTCTGGAAGTTAATGGCAGCTGTATAAAAGGGACGCAGCTATGCTCGGGAGGTAGTTACATGGAGAGACATATAGAGACAGTCACATATAGAGTGTTAGTGAAGCACAGCAGTATCGTGGTGAGCGTATGCAGTATAGTGTCGAGTGGAGGACTCGGGAAGTTACTGGTTTACTGGGATACTGAGATAGCTGTGGATGTGAATACTCGGTAGTGTTGACGAATATTGGGAAGCTATAGTATGCAAGGACAGTAACGGCGAGTCGGAAAGTTACTGGTATACCGGGATAACTGTGCAAGTGAATACTCGGCAGTGGTATTGAAGAATTGTGGCATACGGACAATCGGTGATACTGAGGCTGTGGAAGTGAGAGAGTTACATAAATAGACAGATAGTGAGGTGAAAGGTGTGACTTCTGTCCGAGCAGTTGAATATACAGATGCTTGTAAGTCAGTTGAGTATATAGACGCTGTGGAGGTCGGTAGGTGGACAGTTGAACGTGATATAATTAAATAAGTAAGTGACATATATAGTCCAAATAAATAGTTAGTAAAATTGTGGAAATAAATAGTCGTGTTAATTGGTTAAATAAATCAATAGTGTTAGTGTTATCTAGTTAATTATAGTTTTAGTCTTAATTTGTTTTTAATAATTGTTTAACATTAGTAATAGTTCTTTTCATTATAGTTTAATAAACACTTATTTTAATTAATAATAATTGTCTAATATTTACACTTCATCCATATAATTTTTTTTTAAAAAAAACGTTACTTTATTTACTTGGGGGTGTTGGGGTAACAGAGTTTTATCAGTATAATACTGTTCCCATTGGTTGAATTATCAAATGTTTTTCATTATGATTGGTTAAAAACTAGTCGTTGGAATTTATCACTATTAATATTTTTATCATCAGTCTAATCTGTTTTTGGTGTTCTTGGAAGCACAGTACGGCCTCGTACGTTATCCCTCATATGTATGTATATGAAAATAGGATAGAATTAGTGTATTACTATTAATGAGCATTAATGATCACCCTGGTCATATTACAAGTAATTAATTAACTGAGTAATTAAACAGAACGTGGAACAATTTATATCAATTATTTAGCTTGTTAGGGTTGTATGTTGAAAGCAGATGCACCACAAAGTTTACTCTTGTAATAATCATAATCCCGCTGCCCCTCTGCGCGTATTTCTAGCCCCTAAATGTACAGATCAACCCTTATTGAAATAATACACAAAAATTACATTTTTTGCACATATACATATTATATTTGCCATACACATAATACATACATACATTATTTCAAAATTATGTTACTTCTATTATTTATTTTATACCCAAAAATGGGTGGCCCACACAATATCTCCTGCTATTTATTTTTTATTAATTTAAATATACAAGTCTTAGTACTATGGTCCTGTTTACTATTTTCTTTTTCAAACGTTACTATTATTAATTTGAAATGATTAGTTCTTTGACAGTAACATTTATCTGTCAGTTAAGTTGAGATATGAGCTGTGTGTGTAAACAAATTCTGTTTGTTTAAAGCGTTGGCTATGTGATTTAAATTATATATTATTTTATAAATTTATCCATAAAATATATAGAAAAAGTAATAATGCAAACCTATAGAAAATTTAATAATCTTTAAATTTTTATGATAACATAAATTTCGAAAAAATAACATTTAAAGGTATTTTTCGGAGAAAAATTATTTTAAGCTTCAAGTAAAGTGTCATTTCCGGTTATCTGATTTATACCAAAATCTAATGGCTTCTTTCCATATTAGAATAAGATAGAAATACAAGGTTTTAAAATTTTCTGTGGTGCACTCTCCACGCCAGCAATGAGTGTCCGTGCGGTGACGCCAGTGGCGTAACTAACGCGCCCGCAGGGCCCGCATTGCGGGCGGGCCCCCGGCTCTAGAGAGGCCCCAATTTACGTGATTTATAATTTTGTTACTAGTGAGAAATTTTGAATTTAATCATTTTTTGTAGAAACGTACAAATTTATTTAGTCGTTTATTTTTTTGAATGTCAATTTCCAAAAATAATATTGGCTAAGGGGTCCCTTATTCGCTATGTTAAATCAAGCTCTTTATTTTCCATCACATTTCGGCTGGTATAATTTCGATTTCTTGGCAAATATTTTCCTGCAACTGATCCAGAGTTTTCCTTTAAAATAACCCCATAAAAAGGAGTTTGGGGCTGTCAAATCAAGACACCTGACGGCCAATGTGTATTACCAAAACGTGGGATTAAATAACGATAAGAGAATGATTTTCGCAAAATTGCTATTATTTAGACTGTATGATACTGATCCATCTTGCTAATACCATATTTTGTCGCATCCAAGTTCTTTCATTTGGGATACCAAAAATGTATGAATTCCCTGAATTTCCTGTAACTTTCATCAGTGGACTGTGCCACATTTTCATAGCAAATGCCACAACATACAATGACTTTGGTGGAATGTAAAAGTGCCTAATCTTGGATTTACAGACGTCCAATTTTCGTTATTTTACTTCTTAACATATCAACTCAGATGAAAGTGAGCCTAGTCACAATTTCCGCAAGTTCTTGTGGTATTTAGTTCTTCATGATAAACGCTACAATTAAAAATGGGCCCCAAAAACTTTGCGCGGGCGGACCCCCGAACTCTTAGTTACGCCACTGGGTGACGACTGGTAAACGCTCGCTACAAATATGTCATCATCATTACTGATATCTGCATACAAAGCGGATTGGCACACCCAGCAATGGGTAATATGCCGTGATGATATATTTAGTTATTTATTTATAGTGTTTGAGTTAGACCGTAACAGGAACCACACACGCACACACCAAGGGTAGCGGGAGGT
Source organism: Harpalus rubripes (assembly GCA_963082715.1). NCBI lineage: Eukaryota > Metazoa > Arthropoda > Insecta > Coleoptera > Carabidae > Harpalus > Harpalus rubripes. The sequence goes on along the minus strand of OY720453.1, from coordinate 1,925,973 downwards.
AAAAAAAAGTATGTCATTTCAACGAGTGGGAATGTTCTTGTCTTAAAATTGGAGAATTAGTTTGCATATAGCATCATAATAATAACGCCTTAGTTTCTGGACTAGGGGGTAGATGATTGCTGATAGAAACAGGGGATGAAAATAGAAGTCACCCTGTACCCTCGACATATATTCATGCCGCGTTCATTAATAACAATATACAGACAGTATAAATATAAAATAAATCAATAACCACCATGATTCACTGCCTTGTTGACAATGTAATGTACATCACCCACACTTCATATTGAGAAGGGATAATTTTTTCTTTCATTCATAAAAAATCTGGAGGTGATCTATAGACAGATCGTAGTGTATAATTCTATAATTTTTTTCGTATTTATATTTATATATACCGGGTGTATACTTTATTTCCCGGACATAGAAAATTCAACAATAATATTTTAATTTGGCTATATCTCTTTACCTATTAATTAGGAGATAGACTTGTTTCGGTCTTTTTGGGAAGAACTTTATTTTCGAATTTACTTCTTTACAATTTTTATGGACGTTTCGAAGGCTCAATGGCCTTCATCTTCAGCAATCTATGTTTGGGAATATGGTTTTACATTTTATTTTGCATTGTGGTGTGAATATGTTTTCCCATAAAGCTCTGTCATGAATCCGGACTTAAAATACATCATCAGTGTGATCGTCTCCATGCTGTTTGTTTTGTGAGCGTAGAAGTAATGTGTGTTATATTTTATATATTTTAGACAGTTACATGATATTTGAAAAAAAAAATACGAAATATGAATTGACGGGGCCGCCCGTTGGAATATTTTGATGAAAATTGGTATACTTATGTTTTTGGTACGAGAAATTTACTGGTGAGGTCGTTGAAGGTGTAACGCACACCCATTTTTGGGTATGAGGATGGTGTGGTTTAAAACAGGGTGGAAATTTTCAAAAAAAAAAAAAATTCTGAAAATTTGTATTTAAGTAGTTTGAAGGGTGTAGATTTAAGATTTTAAAACCACAGGTCGATATCTCTTTTCATGTTCGAGATATTCGGCCTCAAAACTTTGTTCAAAAATGCCCATTTTTGGGTCATATCCCAAAGATGGTCAATTATACACCGCTGGCGATATCACCATTAGATTCTACGAGCAAAATTACATAAGCATACCAATTTTCATAATTGTTGAACAACTATTACAATCTCCAGAAGGAAAAGTCTGAAAATGGACAAAAATCGCAAAAAATCTAAGGTGTACCCCTTGCGATTTTTTCAGTTTTTGGCAATTTTAAGGAATGTTTAATAATTAATGTATCCGTTGGAATATTTTGATGAAAATTGGTATACTTATGTTTTTTAGTACGAGGAATTTACTGGTGAGGTCGTTGAAGATGTACCACATACCCATTTTTGGGTATGAGGGTGGTGTGGTTTAAAAAAGGGTCGAAATTTTTTAAAAAATTAAAATTCTGAAAATTTTTATTTAATTAGTTTGAAGAGTGTAGATTTAAGATTTTAAAACCACAGGTCGATATCTCTTTTCTTTTTCGAGGTATTCCATATTTTTTACAAAAAGGTGAATACACTTTTTCTCTCGGTTATTATTGCAGATACACATATTGATTATTGAATTGTGTGAGAAATCGGTAGAATTTTCGTAAATACCTCATATAACTGACGGAAGGTAATGTGCTGGCCACATCAGATTTTTTTACTGGATATGAAAGTATATGGCCTCCTTAATATTCAGTTAAAATCTGAAACAGAAACTATTTAAATTAATGTACATAAAGATGAAAAATAATGTACTACTCTTGCACTACGGCTTGTCACTCCAATTTTTTTACTGGATATGAAAGTATATAGCCTCCTTAATATTCAGTTAAAATTTGAAACAGAAACTATTTAAATTAATGTACATAAAGATGAAAAACAGCAGAACAGAACAGAAACTATTCCCTTCCGATTTTTTCAGTTTTTGGCAATTTTAAGGAATGTTTAATAATTAATGTATCCGTTGGAATATTTTGATGAAAATTGGTATACTTATGTTTTTTGGTACGAGGAATTTACTGGTGAGGTCGTTGAAGGTGTAACGCACACCCATTTTTGGGTATGAGGATGGTGTGGTTTAAAATAGGGTGGAAATTTTTTAAAAATTAAAAATTCTGAAAATTTGTATTTAAGTAGTTTGAAGGGTGTAGATTTAAGTTTTTAAAACCACAGGTCGATATCTCTTTTCGTGTCCGAGATATTCGGCCTCAAAACTTTGCTCAAAAATGCCCATTTTTGGATCATATCCCAAAAATGGTCAATTATACACAGCTGGCGATATCACCATTAGATTCTACGAGCAAAATTACATAAGCATACCAATTTTCATAATTGTTGAACAACTATTACAATCTCCAGAAGGAAAAGTCTGAAAATGGACAAAAATCGCAAAAAATCTAAGGTACCCCTTGCGATTTTTTCAGTTTTTGGCAATTTTATGGAATATTTAATAATTAATGTATCCGTTGGAATATTTTGATGAAAATTGGTATACTTATGTTTTTTGGTACGAGGAATTTACTGGTGAGGTCGTTGAAAGTGTACCGCCCACCCATTTTTGGGTATGAGGATGGTGTGGTTTAAAAAAGGGTGGAAATTTTTAAAAAATTAAAAATTCTGAAAATTTGTATTTAAGTAGTTTGAAGGGCGTATATTTAAGATTTTAAAACCACACGTCGATATATCTTTTCGTGTCCGAGATATATTCGACCATACAGATGCAGTTATTTACCAGCGTACTTTTGTACATGTAAACAATGGAATAATATCCTGAAACAGGTAAATAAATAAAAACAAAAATGAAAGCTTACTTCAAAAATGACAACTAATAATTTTTAATATGTCAAATATATTTTCAAATCTTATTTTTGTTTAAAATTTTGTGCGTCGATCGTGCAATATTTTTTGTAAGCATCACGAACGTTAAGGAATTACCAATCTTAATACTTAATATACTAATGACTTTCTCAACGTTGGCCAGATTTATTTTGAATATGATGTAATCAGATTGCAATATCCGTCTTTTATGAAACGCCTAATCATTTCTAAAACGCGGCCAAATTGTCAAACTTTCTTTGACTTTGAAATTAGACATTGTATACAACGATAAACATCTGACTGACTACCACATGGTAATATGAATATTTAGACATTTTCGCTAAATAAGAAATCAATTCAATGCATGTGTCTGCATTTCAAGAGAGCGGTACAAATAATGGCGTTGTCATTTTTTCTGACTATAGCAAGAAATTATAGAGCTACATGTGTTTGAAAATGTATTCCTAAGACTATTGAGTTTCTTCTTCTTAAATTTGTGTTGAATCTGAGTCCTGCCCTGCGTTCCATAAATAATTGCCACCCCGATGTTCAAATCTCCGTTATTCGTCAAAACAATATAACATCGCCATTAATTCCTGCCCGTCTATTAGTTTAATCAGTGGTACGAGATTATCGTTTTAATCTTTACATATGTACACACACGCTTAGCTTAGCTGCCGAGCGGCAACTTTATCGATCTTCGGGAATTAAAATCATCAGCGCGAACTAAACTCCGACTCCCGGCCAGACCGCATCTTGCCAAAGGCGGGAAACAATGTTACACTCGCGCTCCGAGATGAATATAGACAAACATGCAAGCAAATATAGTACAGTCTTTGTCGGTTAGGTTGAATATTGGGCGGGCGAGGGATGAAAAGTGTACAAATTAATTGCATTAGATTTAAAAATATTATGTATGTTTATTTTCTATATAATTTGTTTATTATAAATGAACGATTTTGGACCTACGAGCTCGTAGTTTTGGACACTTTTATTCTTATACATACATTGTTAATTAAATATTTTCAGAAGTAATATCACAAGACCACCTGATTTTATCGATAGATTTTTATTTTGCACGAATTTTATCCTCCCGCTACCCTTGGTAAGGGAGGTATAGGGATCGTTCTAAAAATCACACATCGAGATTTTGGTAAATGACCACGTTTTAAGGTCCCTAGAATCCAATTTTAACATTTTCACTATGAAGTCTGTGTGTATGTGTGTGTGGATCCTCCACTATAACTCAAATACTATCATTCAGAAAATTTTGAAAACTTGTATTTCGTACTTTTTCTGTAATGGAAAGAGCCCATTAGATTTTGGTGAAAATCGGATAACCGGAAATGGCATTTTACTAGGAGTTCAAAATAGTTTTTCTTCGAAAAATACCTTTAAATGTTATTTTTTCGAGATTAATATCAGGCCATAGACACTCCAAGCTCTTCCTGAATGAGCCATCCAAGAAAAGAACTGACAACTTACTCATAATGAGCAAGCAAAATGTTAGATTAATAACAGGACTGGTAACAGGACACTGTCAATTAAACAAACATTTGCACAGGTTGGGCCTTAAACAAGAACCAACATGCAGAGGATGTGGAGAAGAGGCTGAAACTCCTCAACATTTATTATGTCACTGCGAAGCATTTATGGCAAGCAGACATAGTCTTTTAGGAGCAAAGAAATTGCGTACTGAGACACTAAAGGACATCAGCCTAAAGAAAATCCTGGAGTTCTCAAAACAAACAGGACTTCTAGAATAGAAGTAAAACACGGAGGGTACAATAGACCAGAAAGGTCGCAGTACAGGGACAAAGATGAACCACATCTCGATAATAATAATAATAATGCGTACAACCAGGTAAAATATCTGGCGAGAGGTTATGTGTTGGCCACATCAGATTTTTTGCTTAGCAACAAACACGAAAGCAAACTGCATGGTAATCCCGACTCCGAAGGAGAAGGGGTTTTACCCAGTGCCGTAACTAGGGCGTGGCAAAGGTCGTCACGGGCGCAAAATTCTTAGGGGCGCAAAATTTAATCATTTATATGGTTACTTAAAACTTGCGCTGATGTCTGCGCCATCTACTGAATGGCTTATGTATAATAGATTTATTGTTTATAACATTTTATTATTAATGCTTTTTGAATCATTTTTTTTAAATAATTTTCCGTTTTAGCCATTCAGTATTGTAGAGAATAGGGAATAGTTTTTCTCTGATTGGCTGAAATTGGAGACAAGAAACAAGTTTACCCAATATAATTTCGACTACTTAGAACTGACACTAATACGAGCGCCATCTGCTGAATGGCTTAAATGGAACAGACTATAGACGATTTTTGTCAATGAGCGGTTCGCGAGTTACTAACTTATATGAAATTTCTCAAAAATTTTATACATCTGCAATCATCTGAAATTTTGACACATAAATACGTAGTTCTTTAATCGTGTCAAAATTTTAGATGAAAATATGAGAACTAAGCCGATTTGCAGATGTTTTAAATTTTAGAAAATGTTCATGTAAGTATATGTTGTTAGTAACTCGCGAACCGCTCATCAGAACTTATAAATAAATAAATAAATAAATAAATATATCATCACGGCTTATTACCCATTGCTGGGTGTGCCAATCTGCTTTGTACACAGATATCGGTAAAGACGATATTTTTGCACCGTGCGGGCGCTTACCAGGCGTCACCTCACGGGCACTCATAACCACTCATCAGAACTTTATTTTGTTTTTATTTTCATGATATGTAGGGGCGCAAATTTTTTTTTGCCACATGGGCTCAAAACCCTATTTACGGCTCTGGTTTTATCTAATGTCAGTTTGCTTGAGTGATTTTGCTTAAAAATAAAAGTTTATCTGAAAAAATCAGAGAGGTCATGTGGTATTTGGTGAGATAAATTCCAAAGACAACGCAAAATGTAACAATTTAATTATTATTTTATTTTTAAATTTGAAATATTAATTAAATGTCACACTGACAAATATAAACAATAACAGCTGTTTATTTACTTGGTAGCGGAAATTTACCGGGGTAACTGAGTTTTATCAGTATAATACTGTTCCCATTGGTTGAATTTTCAAGTATCTTGCATCATGATTGGTTAAAAACATTTGGTGTGCTGCTATTTGTATTAAAAAAATTTAAACTTTGGAAACGTTTTTAAATTACTGTTATTGTTTTTCTAGGTACATACAGATACGAAAGAAATAGGACCGTTTCGCCATTAAATATTACGAAGAATGCGTGGAAGAACACGACACAGAATACTACGCACACTAGATGTACTGGTAAGAAAAAAATATATATAAACTAAAAACTTTAGACTCTACTTATTTGCTTTTGAAGTGAAAATTGTGCTGCTTATAAATTTACCACCGTCCAAAAATTAAAGATACAAAGTCACTTGCCTGGGGAAATTTTGTTTTGGAATGTTGGCACCTCTTTCGTGTAGAGGGACTCCTCTTCTTTCAAACCAATGGTCACTACTGTAAATCTGAAAGAAATGTTAAAGCGAATCATCAAAGCTTTACTGGACGATTTTGGATGAAATGTTGTGGGCCATCCGCCACACAGCTCCGATCTGGCACCGTCTGAATTTTTTGAAAATAATGTATCTTTAAATTATGGACCCTCGTATTTATGATAGTATATTTTTATTTTTCTTCCCGATGTAGATAAGCCCCGCGACGAAGCCCCCCAAGACATTCGCTCGCCCCAAACTGGTCGTCGGGGGTCCCTACAACTTTGGCAATTTCTAGTAGCCCTACTAGATGCCCCAGATTCTAGTGCTGGATGTATTGCCTGGACTGGTCGTGGAATGGAATTCAAACTCATCGAACCCGAAGAGGTAAGAACGTAATTTATATAGAAAATTAAGAAAATGGAAATATTTTGTGGGGATTTAGGTGGCCAGAAGATGGGGAGCTCAAAAGAACAGACCGGCAATGAATTACGACAAGCTGAGTAGAAGTTTGCGGTACTATTACGAAAAAGGAATCATGCAAAAAGTTGCCGGTGAGTTCATAAAAATATATATATATATATATATATATTTTTTTTTTCGTTTATTTTAAGTTATTTAAAATGGAGCATATCATAATCATGAAATCTCATGGCTCATTCTCCGTACGACTCATAATAGGCTACTTGCGTGCTATTTTTTTATTTAATATTTTTGAAGAGACGATAAAAACTTACTACTCATATTTTTTCTTTTGGCAAAATTTTCATTAATTGGCCAGAAAAAAATTAATGAAATTTTAACATTTAAATTACCGCCATGTATGACGTAGAATTACGCCGAACCAATGAATGGCCGTAAAGCCATAGCATCGGTACGCCCCATAGCAACGGCATGTGCGGGTAATTTAAACATGACAGATCATCTGTTTGACGTTTGAATAATAGTTTGGAGGTTAATATTTTCGTTTGCCATTTTAATCTTGTACGAGTATAAGTTAAGTTAAAATCCTGCTTAACAAATAGAAATACGTAATAAAAGTAAAAGAAATCACGCAAATTGTAAATTATAAAGAAGAGAGACAGTGACAGAAAAATGAACTAATGTCAAAATCAAATTAAAACTCCCACTGGCTCGCCATCTACACGTTACATTCTTAAGTATGCATCCCTTTCTCCAGTTCAAAATAATGACGTCAAAGAAAATCTTCTTTCTTAATTTATTAAAAAACATATTTTTCTTCAAGTGTATTATAATATGCATATTATGCTACTGTACACATGCGATAGAAGATATTCATTGTCTTACTAGTACAAAAATGTTGTTATTGTTGTACTAGTAAAAAAATGTTAGTTTCTTGGATCACCGCTGGCGGCGGCAGTCGCCACAGCAACACAGATCATATTGAATATTGTTGTTTGACAGTTGAATCGTTTGTGTTTTGTAGTGTATACAGCCAGTTTTGACTAAAATTGCAAATTTTACAAATAAAAAAAACCAAAAAAGTCAAAAAATTATTTGAAACATTTGAAGAAAAAATTGTATATGTCATTCGGAGTAGAACGCCTTTTTTGTGTTTTACCCAGCTTGCCAGGCCTCGGCTAGCGCCTCGGCCGCAATAGCTGGGTTCAACACAAAAAGACCGCTTTCTACTCCTAATAACATAATATACTATTTTTAAAATAAAATTTATATTTTTACATACGTTTACAACATTATTTTAGGTATATAGTGATAGATATCAGATTTTCAGTATCACGCAAGTAGCCTATTGTCACAAGTTTTGCGCATCTCGGGTCCTCTCGGCAAAGTTCGATTTACACTGGGAAAAATACATATGCGGGAGGAAGATAGGTACAACATTTAGATATTCAAATAGTAATAAAAGGGTTACAGGGTCCAACAAATCAATTTTTATCATATATTAAATTCCAGCCACGGTTAACGTAGTTTTTGCCGTCCCTGAAAAGTTGGGGATGTTATATTAAGCATCGATGGGAACCAGCACAAAGTGTAGCGGTTAGATTTTCTGATCCATATTTATACACTTGAAAAAAATATTAAATTAATTATGAGGTCTCGTGACCGCGTGCCCGAGTGTCAGGTCGCGAATCTGGAGAACCGGATTCGATCCCGACCGACACCAAATATTTCGAATTTTAAATGGCACAAAATTGACCCCTATGGTGTACTCTCCGCGCCAGCAATGAGTGCCCGTGAGGTGACGCTTGGTAAGCGCCCGCACGGTGCAAATATTTCATCATTACCGATATTTGTCTACAAGGCAGATTGGCACACCCAGCAATGGGTAATAAGCCGTGATGATACATTTATTTATAAAATAAACTTAAGGCATTAAATAATTTTTTATAATAGTATTCATTACATGAAACATATTTACACAACTTTAAATATGACGTTCAACAATGTCACAAAATTTTAGTTGGGTAATACGGATTTCAAAAGTTTCTCCGAAAAAAACGAAGCATGTTCGGCTGTCATCATTTTCTGACTTATGATTTATAAGAAGTATGAGTTATGATATGTACTCATTTAAAACTGTTTGGTTTTCGTTTTCCTTATTTTCTGTTTGTTTTTTCCGGTTGTATTTCTTTTCAATTTCATTTTCTTTGGTTGTACACTTCTTTGTCTCAAAAAATTCCTCTCAGGCGAAAGGTACGTCTACAAGTTCGTCTGTGACCCAGAAGCTCTCTTCAACATGGCATATGGAGCTTCCAGCGATAACTGCGGTGTTCGCACAGCTTTGAGCTCCCGCGCAGAGAATCTAAGCGTGAAAGCACGCACGCCGGAGCCTCCCAAGCACCATCTAGCGTACTCCGATATGTTGAATTTGTATAATTGTGGTTTAGCACATTCTCGACCTTATCAGCATCTTCATGGATATTTACCCGAAAGTGGGAGTAATTCAGCGATGCACAAACACGGGAGATATAATACTCTGTATAATTCTACTGTTTGAAAGGGACAATTTTAGGGCTATACACGTATTTTTTAATTCTAGTCGGTGTTGATGAGTTATTAAATATTTATGTGTACCTATTTGTTGTAGAAATACTGTTATATTAATAGGTGCTTATGTATTCTCTGTATCTATTAAATTCATTACAATATTATACCCATTCTTCTTTTGCAGTTTCTACATTTGAGATACATATTCTCAAATATCCAATTTATTTTCTTTTGGTTGTCATTTGAAATTAATTCTAGATTTAGGATGTCTACAATGAAAAATAATATTTAAATTTAATGACGATACTTTCAAAGTAGACTCTATTGTCAGGACACATAAGGGTCAGAATTTAAAAGCTTGTGATTTGATGCTGATATTATTGTTATTATGAAGAAGTTAACTTTGAGATATTAATATCATCAAATTATAAACATTTTTCTATTACTTCGTAATACAACATATGCACATTAATAAATAACAACGGTTTTATTTAAAATTTAAATCAACTCCGCACATTCTGAACTACGAGTATCAAGTTTGCGCAGCGTCAAACATATCCGATAGTTTACCGACATACCGACTGAGTTTTAGTTTGTTGGCGTTTTTGAGCCTTTTCAAATCAGTTATTTTCAGAACTTTAGATTTCTTCTTTTTTAGTTTAAAGTACGAAAATAACTCTGTCTCTCCACATTAACATATTAATAATATGTCCTGTTCTTAGGACACTGTAACGTAAAATGGTTCGATTGTCTTTCAAACGGCTCTTCCGGCCGCTTCAAGCGATGTTTCACGAACATGTACGAGATTGAATGAACATTTAGCTCCATTCAAAGTTTTTTAAAACTTGAATAGAATAATTCTTATTACAAATTAGAATAATATGTTTGATTTATGCTGCAATGGACCTTTTCAATTTAACGGCTATCTCTTTCTATCGGTGCATATAGTAAGAAAATGGCGCGAACAACTGCCAGTTGGGCTGTCAAACGAAACGTCAAAAATATTGCAGTCATTAATATACCTGTATTCTCAGTGAAAATTTGCATCGTTAGACATTTTAACTTCAATAAAAGCTTTTGTAGCTTATTTCGATAAGATTTTTTAAATTATCTGAGATATTCTCACATTTTACGTCTAATTAACCTTTTCAATTTGAAGAGATAGAAGTTATGCGCAATGGAGATCTGCGCATAGTAGTAACAACTGAGATCTATGGCGTTTGTTTCTAAAAAATTTAGTCGTAAAATGTGATTATCTCAGATAACTTTAAAAAATCTTATCGAAATAAGTTACAAAAGCTTTTATTGAAGTTAAAATGTCTAACGATGCAAATTTTCACTGAGAATGCAGGTATTTTAATGACTGCAATATTTATGACGTTTCGTTTGACAGTCCAACTGGCAGTTGTTCGCGCCATTTTCTTAATATTTGCAACGATAGAAAGAGATAGCCGTTAAATTGAAAATTTTTTGGTTAAAAAATTATCCAATTGAATCCCTGTATTTTTGATCACGTGTGCGAAAGTAACCAATCAAAGCAAACTTACACTGATAATTACCCTAGGACAATTATCACTTCTGTCACTAAGTTGCTAAATAACAAACACTTTTTGACAGATAATTAAAGATTAATTGTTTTAATTTGAAAATGTCATTTTCACGGTATTTCAGTGAAAATAACGGTTCAATTAATAAAATTATTACTATTAAACGTTTGAATAATAAAACTGGACGTGTCTTGTCTTCTCGTGTCAATGTCAATCTTATTATCGTTACACAGTTGACGTTGAACTTATTCATAGCTACTACTGACATCTATTGGGTGATTTTATAATTATAAAAATTCTGCTAAATACAAACTATTCGAAAATTTAATAATCAAAATTGCAAAAAATTTTCTCACCGAATACCCCTCGATCATTGATAAATACTTATAATTTTATCACAACTTCCTCAAGCACGTTGCTTTTAGGTAACATCCCTCCGCCTTCGGCGTCGGGCGGTTACCAAGCAACGCGCTTTCGGTAACTGTGATAAAATTATTTCGTAATTATCAATGTCCTCGGGATATTATAGCTGAAAAGATCCATTTTTTTAGAAACAAACGCCATAGATCTCATTTGTTCTTACTATGCGCAGATCCCCATTGCGCATATCTTCTATCTCTTTAAAATGAAAAGGTCTATTCTGAACAAATCTGTAAGTCTTACAGATCTGTAAATAATGAAAAAATCGCAACGAAAGCTGCCACTCTCATGTACAATTTTACATTAAACAACAAAAATAGATGCGTTTTTGTCAGTTTTTAACAGATAAGATTTACAGATTTGTTCAGAATTGCAGCATTAATTTAAAGGGTAATATTCAAACTTAACTAATTGACAGCTTAAATAGCTAACTTTTCTTGACTAAGATATTGGCGACGAAATGAACGCTTAAAATTATAGTTCTTATTTGCTGTGGCAATATTTCACTTTGAAATACATGTATACAGGTAGGATAGTAGTTTAATTGAAGTGCGCCACATATGACGTAATTACTGAACTACCCTATTTCAATCTGTCGTAAATGCATGTAAGCTACTGCCACGCTACTGTGTATAATACGATTTATAAGTATAACGTGTATTCTTCTTTATAGACCAGAAAAGTTAGGTTAGAATTTGCCTTTGGCGCGAGTTCATAGTTTAAATTCCTTAGTATAGGTTTCATGTAGGAGTTTAATTTTACAGCCAAAAAAGATATTTTTTAAAAAAGAAATTAAGTAGCTCTTTCTAAGAATTCGATAGTTTGTTTATTCATAGATTGCAACAGTTTATACCTGTAGAAAAGGTAAAGTAAGAAAATTATTAGAAATTAAAATGCTTGGTGCAAGCAAGGATACCGTACGTCGTTGACCCACCAGTAAATAGGGCAGCATAATAGAAGATGAAGCATGCACGATCAAACTAAGACATACGTTCAATGAATATTGTAGTGTTGTATTATTATTTAAATAATTATAAACTGTGCAGAGTTCATGTGAATATTATTGTACGAATCTGGAGATAAAGGATCGGTCTAGATGCTACATATAATGCTTTGCATAAGAAATTTACTTTTATGAGATTTTTCGGCCTTTAAAGTTGATCAAAAATTTCCTTGGTAAGAAATACACGGGGATTGAAATCATGTTCTCAGCGTTAAGAACTGAGTTTGAATTTCGCGCCTAAGTTTGACCGTTACACTTTTCTGGTCTATTGCGTCGTGTAATATGTCGTTGTCAACTCCGTATATCCCTTCCTTTCGTCTTTCATAGTCCTAGCAGCCTGTCAAAAAACGACCAAGTTTGGCGGTCGTCGCAAAGTGTAAAGTTCTCAATGTTTTTACGTATAACTTGCAATTAAAATGAATAATATACTAGACAGGCTTCCAGAATTGCCTAAAAGGCTTTCAATTGTAATAAGTACTAAGAAAATTTTACTGCCAGGATGTATGAAGGAGTTTCCTTTGGATAACAAGGAAATGTAAGGTTATCGCGTTGTTTGCAAGTTTTATATTAACAATTTTCTTTATAGAACACAACTTTTTGAGTCTAAATTTAAGAAAAACAATATTAAAAACATTATCGTCGGCGTTGCAATTTCTTCCGATGTAGGAACTATTGGTACAGCTGCTTCTGTTCAGTCGTATATTCGAGTATGTTTTATAATGTTTTCATGATTTTTTTGTATTATTTCTTGTATTTCAGTTGGGAAAAGAATTCGTATCATTGATAGGACTGTTTAGATTTCGCATAGACAAAATTTTAAGTAGATATCCATATACTGTAGCCGAAGTTACTGATATAGATAAACATAATAAATGTTTTTCGTTAGCCGATGATCCTGAAATAAAACAATTAGTTGTTGAAGTTAAAAAAGCTATGATGAAATTGTTGGATATTGGGACATCTCGATCTTATCTTGGTGTAAGTACAATAGACCTTTTCAATTTAAAGAGATAGAAAATATGCGCAATGGGGATCTGCGCATAGTATGAACAATTGAGATCTATAGCGTTTGTTTCTAAAAAATTTAGACGTCAAATGTGAGAATATCTCGAATAACTTTTAAAAATTTTTATCGAAATAAGTTACAAAAGCTTTTATTGAAGTTAAAATGTCTAGCGATGCAAATTTTCACTAAGAATACAGGTATTTTCATGACTGCAATATTTTTGACGTTTCGTTTGACAGCCCAACTGGCAGTTGTTCGCGCCATTTTCTTATTTGCAGCGATACAAAGAGATAGCCGTTAAATTGAAAAGGTCCATTGAATATTTAACCAGAACTCATTCTACTTGTTTTTTTTTTGTGTAGACTACTTTGGACAAAATTCCGCCATGTTTTTTGGCCGAAATGTGTTCTCAATTATTAAATTTTTCATACGACGAATCTTTAAAATTATTGAATACACTCGACGTAACAGAACGGTTGAGAATAGTTAAAATTTATGTAGAAAAACAACAAATTAGTCCAAAGAGTAAAGTTTTAAAAATTTCTAACTCTTTTGGATTACAAAGTGACGAAAAGAATAATTTGGAGGCTCGTCTCCAACGTATAAAATTCCCGAAAAAAGTTGAGCAATTGATTAAAAATGAATTAAAAGAATTTAAAATGATGTCTCCAGTAAATCCTCACTACAATATTTTATTTTCTCATCTAAGTTTAATTGCTGATTTACCGTGGAATACTTCGGCAGAAGAAATTTTAGATTTACGCAAAACCAAAGATGTAAGTGATTTATTTATTTTTTCAACGCGCCGCTTACAAATTTTGTATTAGGATTTGGAGGTCGACCATTTTGGGTTGGACAAAGTCAAAAAGCGCATTTTAGAATATCTAGCTGTCCGAAAATTGCGATCAACTGATAATACTAATTTTCAAAGTCCGATTCTTTGTCTTGTTGGGCCTCCCGGTGTTGGTAAAACTAGTATTGCCCGATCTATCGCAAAAACTTTAAACAGACCTTTGGAAAGAGTTTCTTTGGGGGGTGTTAGCAATATGGCGGATATTCGGGGACATAGACGAGCATATATTGGAGCTATGCCTGGGAGGATAATTCAGGCGATTAAGAGAAGTGGGGTGAAAAATCCTGTGATTTTACTCGACGAAATCGACAAAATGGTAAGGAAAAATAATTATATAAAAATATATAGATATATTTATTGTATAATTTAGACTGTAGGTATTCACGGAAATCCTTCCGCAGCATTACTCGAAGTATTAGATCCTCAACAAAATACAGAATTTTTAGATCATTACTTGAACATTCCATTTGATTTGTCGAATATTTTGTTCATCGCTACGGCAAATTCAGATAATGAATTAAATCATGCCTTGTATGATAGATTGGAAATCTTGCGCATTTCTGGATACACACCTGTAAGATTTAATCAGGGCTTCTTAACCTATGGGTTGCGACCCAAATTTATTAATTAAACATAGCCTAACATGTTACTTTCCGTAACCCAGCAGGCAGGCGTTTAGCACGCGCCCCAAAACTAAAAACACTACATGTTCAAAACAAAACACGTCTGCACGACGGGACGAACTAATCTAGACTCTTTCATGTTTACTCCATGAGTAACTAATGTCGACTATCCAAAAAAGCGCTAACTTCAGGACAGGATTATCTTAGGGGTACAGGGTGCATAGGCTAGGGCAGGGATGGCGAACCTTTACGTATCAACGTGCCATTTTTCTAAAGAAATGTTTAATGAAGTCATAGACGTGCCATCATATAATTTTGACTTTGTGATTATTGGGATAATAATAATAAATACTATCAACTCAAAACTCTTTATTTACTACAAAAAAATAGGAATATTTTGCAATATTCCAATTATACGCGTAATTTAAATTAAAGTAAAATTAGTGTGACTTCTGTTGTTGCAGATTCGATGACAAATAACATATGTTAGGGTTGTAAGATGTTACTTTTAGCAGAATGCATGCCTAACTGGTGTCATCTGTCAAACGGTTTCTAACCGAGTCTTTAATGTTATTCATCTCTGAAAATAATGACTCGCAGGCATAGGTTGATGAAAATATTGTTAAAATAGCATGAGCCAGCTTCTTCAAACAATTATATGTGTCTGGTAACGCATTCCATGTTTCCAAAATTTGTTATTAGCATTTTCACTTGTCAATCTTTCTGTTTCAATTAATTCTAACTCTTTCCTTGTTTCAATAAATTTTTGAATCCATATTGAACTAGACTGGAAATCAATCAGCTGCATTTCAAATTCTTCAATTTCCAATCAATCGAATTGGGACAAATTCAGTTTATCAAATGACCCGCGCACCGCACTCGAACATTCCGTAGCGTAGGGATCACTCGCGTTCGCTCATCATTTAATACTTACTTCACACTTTTTTTCGTAGTGCATCTTAATGAATTTTGTGATCAGTGACGTGCCCAAAATATTGTGACGCGTGCCATTGGTTCGCCATCCCTGGGCTAGGGCATTCAAAGTCACGCACGTATACACAATAATTTCTAAACTGAATTTTGACATTTATCACGTAAATAGATAAACAGAGTTAAATTATGATTATTGAAAAAAAATTTAGAAAAGTTTATAAAAAGTTATTTATCTGTTATTACTCTTACCCTCACATTATTACACATTTTATTGGAATTTTTGTTGATATTATGGTGTTAAATTTATATTATTTTGTTATAAATAGGTATGTGGTATATTCGTGCATATTCATTTTCTTATTCTAATAAATAGTGGGTCGCGAGACAATATTTAAATTTGGGTCTCGCCTTCAAAAGGTTAAGAAGCGCTGATTTAATTATTGTAAACAATATAAATCAAAAATATATTTCCAGTTTGAAAAATTGGAAATCGCTAAAAAATATCTCGTGCCAAAACAATTAATAGAATCTGGATTACGTTCTGATGATATTATAATTCCAGACGAAACTCTGCAGCTTTTGAGTAAGTTCTATTTATTCAAAAATATATTTGAGTCAATTGATGATTTTTTCTAGTCAACAACTATACTCGAGAAGCCGGCGTGCGTTCTCTCGAACGCAAAATCGGTTCCTTGTGTCGTTCAGTCGCTGTCAAACTAACACTCAACGAAAGCATTTCCCCAGATTTAACATTTCCAATTATTATAGACGTAGAAACTGCCAAAGATGTATTAGGGGTACGTTTATTATTCCAAAACACTTTCAGCATAAAAATTATGTTTGTAATTCTGTAGCCGATAACAAAAGAGACCAACAAATGGTCGTCTCGCCTTGGAAAACCAGGGATTGCTGTCGGTTTAGTAGTTACTTATGGTGGAGGGGATACAGTGGCTGTTGAAGCTAGTTTCATGCCAGGAAAAGGGAAACTAGTTCAGACTGGCTCGTTAGGGAGTGTTATGAAGGAGTCTGCTACTTTGGCGTGGGGATGGGTTCGATCCAACGCCCACATGGTAACGAATTACATTTTTGTTGTTTGACACATACCTTAGAAAATTATAAAATAAATAAAACTTACAATACCACTCAATAGTTTTGCAGTGACGATAGGAACGTATTCAAATATAACTTCCAGATATTGTTTTGGCTTTCGTTTTTTTTAAATTAATGCCAATTTTGTAATGATTATAATTTTTTTGTATAATTTATTTTTTTCAAGTATTTCAAGTACATTAAACTAGTGCAGTGAAAAAGTGGATGTCTATTGGGAGCTTTTACGCCAAACTTTTGTAGGTGGCAGTACAACTGTTCACACAATTTATATTTAATTTTAATTTATCGTTATTTTACATTCTTCTTGAGCTATTGCTTCAATCTAATCTAAGCATTTTATACTTTCGTTATTGTAAATGAATGCCTTAATTTATTTTCACAGCAGTGCGGCCTTTTGTTTGGTTATGTAATATACCGACAGAGCAGTTATATGTCAGGTCAGATTATATAGAAACGCCATTTCCACTCTTATCAACGCAAAATGTCGCTCATGCGCGACAAAATAGAAAAACGGTCGCTGTCCAAATTTTAACTATACAATGTTGAGAAATGTCACTCGTCTTCATTCTTAATAGAAACGTTTAGTCAAGAACTAATGACACTGTAGTTTTACATTTACCACCTTTACAAGTCAATCTGACATAACTGCTCTATCGGTATATTACATAACCAAATAAAATGCCGCAATGCTGTGAAAATAAAATAGGGTATTTATTTACAAAAATGAGAGCATAAAATGCTTAGATTAGACTGAAGCAATAGCTCAAGAAGAATGGATAATAAAGATAAATTAAATATAAAATAAATTGTGTGAACAGTTGTGCTGCCATCTGCAAAAGTTTGGCGTGAACGCTCCCAATGAACATCCACTTTTTCACTGCACTAATTTAATGTACTTGAAACAAATAAATTATACAAAAACTATAATATTCATTACAAAATTGGCATTAATTATTTGAAAAAACGAAAGCCAAACAATATCTTGAAGTCATATTTGAATACGTTCCTATCTTCACTGCAAAACTATTAAATAGTACAAAGTGAACATTTTATTATTTTTTTGTTATGGTGGAGGACTGTAGAAAAAAATCTTGTATGTGTTTCGAGCGCAAATGGAAATTGTCGATTTCGAGAGAATGCCGCGCTTCTATCGACAATGTCCCATTTTGCGCTCTTAATACACAAATAGCTATTTTGATGTATATTTTTAGTATGGGGTGCAATTAGACGGTAAAAAATTACATTCTATAGACGTGCATCTGCATTTTCCTCAAGGGGCAGTAAATAAAGACGGCCCTTCTGCCGGCATAACAATAGCAGCAACTTTAATGTCTTTATTGTTAAATCGGCCTATATTACCTAATGTAGCTATGACCGGAGAGATAACTTTACAAGGAGTTGTTTTACCTGTAAGTTTTTCCATTTCGAATATTTTCTTTTTATTAAAATTATAAACTTAGGTTGGTGGTATAAAAGAAAAAGTTATCGCCGCTCATAAAGATGGATTCACGAAAATAATCCTTCCGGAAGCAAATAGAAAGCACCTGTATGATATTCCAGCTAGCATCAAGGTAGGAAGTGAATTTTTATGATTTATATCAAAAAACTTCCAATAAATGTTTCTATTTAGGATCAGTTGACGTTTGTGTTAGTTTCGGACATGCACGCAATCATTGAAACTATTTTCGAGGATGGTGTTAATTTATTAATTCCACAATGTGCCAAATCTAAGCTTTAAGTTTTAAAAAGACGGTAATGGCTATTTATAGTTATTCAACTAAGTATTTTATGTGATTTTATTACAGGGATAGAAATGTGTTATATATAAATATTATATTTTATAATTTTAAATATAGTTGTTATTTCTTTTATCAGTTTATTGACTAATTTCGATAAATCAAAAAGAAAATTGGGGGGAGGGACCGTAACGAATTTAATCTTTAAAAACATCCACACTTTTTGACTTCCCGAAAGGTTAAAAAAATTGGCTGGAGTCTTAGAAATTGCGTGAAGGGACCTTAGAGAACTGATTTTTAAAAAAAATCCACGGTTTTTTTACTAATTACGAAAGGCCAAAAGAAATTGTGAGCAGAGGCCTTAAGAAATTTATTTTAAAAAAAAATTCCAGACTTATTAACAATTTCCGAAAGCGGCGTAGGTATACATACACTATTTTATTTACACGAACACAAGAAATTTATAATTATTTGTATAAAAACAATTTATCCAGACAAAATTATATTAAAATGATCGCCAGACATTCATGAATCGATTGATATATAAAATATTAATGATATTAACATATTAATCACTGAAAACTTATTAATTAACAGAGCACAAACAATATACGTGAAGATTTTTCAACATCATTGTTGAAACAATTGCGAGTGATTGGTAATGAGATGGCAAGTCTCGCCGTTGTCAAGGCAACGCTGCGGCAATTTATTTAATTTAAATAATGTATTAGATTAAAATAAAGTTTATAATATATTGTGCAGTATAATTGTAAAATTTAAAAATTGCAAGAAACGTAATTATGAAACAGTACTGGTTCCGTCCTCTGTCGCACATTTTTTGAACTATGAAGACAACTTGTGGTGTGGTCAACAGGTGATTTTCAAATGTGTAATCTTTGTTTATTGTAAATTTGCTACAGTTCCTGTATTTGTCAACAACTTTTTATAAGTATATACTATACTTTAATTCACATTTTATCTGATTAGTGTATAAAACTATAATCAACATAGTTATTGTTTTGTTAACGATATTTGTGCTGCTTGAAAAGTGATTGCAATATAGTTTACAATCTTCCGGATAGTTTTATACGACAAACACCGCTTATGTCTTCGGATATTTTGTATTTTTTATCTTTACCACGAATTTGATAAAGGTTATTTCCAAATGTTTTCAACAAGAACCAGTTCATTGGTAAGTAAACATACAAATATATGAACAGTGTTACAACATTTTTTCGTTCCTGTTTTGCTGTTTTATACATTTACTTGTAATTTATCAGTACTGACAACTTCTGTTTTGTTGGTTTTGGTTGATTGGTTGTTTTTTTGATTGATATTGCGGTTGTGGTGCTCTAAATTGGATTTCGAATATTTGTTAACACATAATTTGCACTAATAACAGAGCGACTGCCGTGGAAATGAGGTATTTACGTGGAGTATGTAAGACGGGATCGCGTGAGGAATAATTTGGTGTATGAAGAATGTTGTTAAGGGAGTGGGAATGAGCCAGTTGAGATGGTTTGGTCATGTGGAGAGAATGAAGAGTGAACGGCTTGTAAAGCGTATATAGCTTGGTGAAATTGAGGGTGTTCGATTGCGTGGCCGTCCAGTCTGTAAGTGGATGGATGTGATTGATAAGGTGCTAAAAGAGAGAAAGTTTCTGAGTGGGAAGAGAAGAAGAGCGTGTATGAATGCGATTATGAATGTGGCCGAGGCGAAAGAAGTGTGCTTAGACAGGAATGTGTGGCGAAGGATGATTCGTAACTATTATTGTGGTCCGGTTGCGGTATTTTGCTACCGAAAATAGGTCACTTTAATATGTTAAGAGTGAGGAATATATGTTGTACCTATGATGTCAGGTTAGTACGAATGTTGTTGAAAGAGAGACTGATTTTTTTTTTTTGGATGTTATTGTTATTCTTTCGGGTTTGTGCTAACCCACTAAGTGGGAAATGCGTGATTTTATGTATGTAATAAATATACTTACAAGTAAAAAGATTTAAATGTTTTCAGGGAAGTTGCGAGCGATTTCCCGCCAAACGAATGGAAATAAAAGAAGGAAACCAAAATCTTGGAAAGTCTTGAAAACGTAAGTAAACAGTACACAATTATTCTCAACAGTAAAAGATTATTTTATTGAATAAAAACATGAATAATTTATACTATGTTATATTAAAAAGCATTTTACATTTCATCTATGATTCATGATGTTAAAAGTCCTATGATTATGACATATAAGTTACGGTTCACACTTCACTCTCACTGCACTCTTAAGTTCGCAATTCGTTGTTCTGCTAACTATAAGTTGTTCTGGAGAAAGGACAACAAAGTGGTTTCGTAGTGTTTGCTGGCGTCCAAATGTCGCAGCGAATGCCTTTCATTCGGGTATACCTGCAGTTGATATGGTTTACCCGCTTTTACCATGCTGGAAATCAGCTGGCTTGTGTGGTAAAAGTGGACGTTTTCGTCGATTAAACCATGGATTATCAGAAGGCGATTTTCCCTAGAAAAAAGGCGAGCATAAAATACGCTTCTTGATTTTTACCAATTTCTCATTTTTGAGTTTATTTTTCTTAAATATTCTTCCTACGATTTTTGATTTTTATTTCTAAATGTTTATGTTAAACAAATCCGTTGTGTTTGTTGCTATTTATTGATCAAAGAACTATTACTACTGAAAAATTGTTTTAACTATGTTCAAATCATTTCGAAAAATCCTCCAAATTTCGTTGTGATCTTTTTCGCATAATCGTTTTTATTGATTTTTCAATCTCAAAGGGATTTTTAATTTAAATGTTTGAATACAGTTGTCAGCACTCGTAAAATCCACCCACGCAATCTTTGAAATTCTTTACAAATTCCAGTGCAGACGCCTTCTTTAAGGGGCACGACTTTAATGTGCCCCAAAACGCTCATTTAGTTTATACATAACAAAAAATCTTTACCGACGGGTATGGGATCGCAAAATCCGAAAATCAATAAAACAGATCATGCGCAGTTGATCGTTCTCAAACAGCTGAATTTTTAGTGTTCTACTGCGCATGATCACTATTATTGATTTTTCGGATTTTGCAATCCCATACCCGTCGGTATGGATTTTTTGTTATGTATAAACTATATGGGTGTTTTGGGGCACATTAAAATCGTGCCCCTTAAAGAAGGCGTCTGCACTGGAATTTGTAAAAATGATCCAAAACATATCTTGCAATCTGATTGGTCATTTGATTTGTCGATTTTATTGATTTTCTCCCATTTACACAATACATCAACGTTCTTGCTTACAACATTAAAAGATAGTTCACAATTTTCATCATAGAGTACAGCAGTAGTATTAAATTTTGGTAACAATTTTGAGAAAATCTACTTTCTAGCTGAATTAAAAGGTTTTCGAAAATGTTTGTCTTAATTAAATATATGTAATTAAAAATAAACGATAGTCTTGTTAAAACTTTTTTTTATTTTTTCTTTAATATCAGAGATAATGAATAAAAATAAAAATGTATCTATGCCATGAATGAAATATCAGAATTAAATTGTAGGAACTGGTTTTCATTTTTCTTTATTATTATTATTATAATAATTATTATTAAAAATGGTCAGACAATGTGAAAAACCCATCACTTCGTAATAAACGAAAATAAAAATTATAGTTCATGTTACTGCCTATAGATGTCACAAGTGGTATTAATTTTTGGTAATTTGGACCAAAATTTATCAAGATTTTAGTTTTATTCAATAAAAAAATTAATATTTCTTGATTTTAAGTTTCACAATTATAAAGAATTAATAAATAATTTGTTTAAAATAAATAATTTAATAATTTTTTATACTTCAAATAATCCAAAACATATCTTGCAATCTGATTGATCAATTGATTTGTTCCTATTTACACGATACATCAACGTACTTACTTACAACATAATATTAAAAAGTAGTTCACAATTTTCATCATAGAGTACAGCAGTCGTATTAAATTTTGGTAACAATTTTGAGAAAATCCATTTTCTACTGAATTAAAAGGTTTTCGAAAATGTTTGTCATAATAAATAATATTCGTAGTTAAAAATAAAGGATAGTATTGTTAAAACTTTTTTTATTTTCTCTTTAATATCAGAGTTAATGAATAAAAATAAAAATGTATCTATGCCATGAATAAAATAAGTTCAGAATTAAATTGTAGGAATTGTTTTTCATTTTTCTTTATTATTATTTTTATAATTATTATTACTAAAAATGGTTAGAAAATGTGAAAAACCCATCACTTCGTTATAAACGAATATAAAAATTATAGTTCATGTTACTGCCTATAGAGGTCACAAGTGATATTAAGTTTTGGTAATTTGGACCAAAATTTATCAAAACATTGTTGTTGGATTTTACTGTATTCAAAAATTTGAATTAATAATCCATTTGAGATAGAAAAATCAATAAAACCTAGTATGGGTAGAAGATGAAAATAAAATATTGTAGAAATTTAAAATAAAGTTTTTGTTATATGAGAGTGTGATCCATAAAAATGTGCATTATTATCAAAAAAATATTAATTTAATAACGAGATTTTAGCAGATAGGTATCAGAAAACCTGCGAAAATGGTCAGAAATTTCTACAAATTTCTTTCTACTAGTTTAAAATATAGATTTTAAACTTACAAAAACTGAATCTGGTATTCAAGTATTCCGCCATTTATTATTGTGTTACATCGTCTTTATTAGTAATACCAGCTTTAATTTTCCTGTGAATATTGTCCCATATGTCTTGCAAGGTAGATTTTACTGTTCGCACTGCATTTTTACGAAGTTGTTTTTCATTGTACCAAAAATAAAAGCCTCGATAGAAGCTAAGTCTGGACTAGTAGATGACCCTTAAAATACCGATCGAACTAATATCACAAGTCGCTTCGCCCTCAGTTTTTTAAAGTTTTAAG
Source organism: Harpalus rubripes (assembly GCA_963082715.1). Lineage (NCBI taxonomy): Eukaryota > Metazoa > Arthropoda > Insecta > Coleoptera > Carabidae > Harpalus > Harpalus rubripes. The sequence continues at coordinate 1,902,503 of OY720453.1, read as the reverse complement.
TCTATATTTAAAGTAGCTGAAATAATTTTGTAGAAATTTCCAACCACTTGTGTAAATTTTATAATTTGTTGAAAATGTAAACCGGCCGAATTTTTATAAGTTTAAGCTCGTAATTGAAATAAAATTCGTACTTACTCTTCTGGAAATTTGTGTATATAGCTGAGCACTGAACCCTCCAAATACCCTTGCTGATTATGTTCCGGTAAATCCATATATCTTTCCGTATATCCAGTATCATATAACAACCAACTTGTAACAGGCGCGCCAGCTATTGCAACTTTAAAAATATCTGGATAGTGTATCAAACCCATAAGACTTAAATAACCACCTAGAAAACATTCCCAACTCACAAACTAATCTTTTATACACTGTTCCATTTAAGCCATTCAGTAGATGGAGCTGGCAACAGCGTAAACTTGAAGTAGCCGAAATTACATTGGGTAAACTTGCCTCTTGTTTCCAATTTCAGCCAATAAGAGAGGTCAAAACTGTTCCCTATGCTCTGCAATACTGAATGGCTTAAATGGAACAAGGGATAGGGTAAAAATTATTTCTTACCGTATGACCATCCGTGAATTGCAACTCGGTTAATGTCAATGTAGTCTAAGTGGTCTGAAAGCCAGTGTAAGACTTCTACTTGATCGCTGAGTTCTACAGTGCCCATTTTGCACCGTAAGTGGCTTTCGAATAAAAGACCCCGGTGTTGGGAGCCTCGGGAGTCGATGGCTACTACGCAGTAGCCCCGGGCGGCAAGCATGTGCATTCTTAGTTGCCGCATACCCTAAATGGAAGATCATTTATATAAATACATTTTTTACCTCCCGTCATACTTTAGGTAAGGGAGGTAATGTAATCGTGCCATAAATTAGGGCCCCCACAACACGTTTTTACTATTTTTACGATGTCTGTGTGTGTGTCGATTTTTTCGTCCACGATAACTCTTATAACAAACTTCCAAATATATCTATTTTCCATATTTATGCTTCCTGCATTCATATAACGAGTTGATTAGATTTTGGGTAAAATTGGATAAATGGAAGTGATACTTTACTTGAAGCCCATAACAGTTTTTAATGAAAAACTATATTAAAATATAATCCAAAACTTTTCAATTTTAGTATTTAAGACTTTTATAACATGGAAAACAACATATTAGATTTTGGCTAAAATTAATCAGCCAGAAGTGATACTTTACTTGAAGCTCTGAACAGATTCCCGTGAAAAATATATTGATATACTCCAAAACCTGTTAAATTTAGTATTTACGACTTTTATATGAAGGGAAACAACATATTAGATTTTGGATACAATGGATAAACCGGAAGTGATCTTTAAAGGAAGCTACAAATCAGATTTTCTTGAAAAATATGTTAAAACATGATTCAAAACTTCTCAAATTTGGTATTTAAAACTCGTGTATAATTTAAATTTTGACTATACCTATATGATAAACCGGAAGCGGTACTTAATTTGGAGCGCTTAACAGATATTCGAGGAAAAACAATAAAATATAATCCAAAATTTGGTATTACAGACTTTACTATTTACTGGAACAACAAATTAGATTTTGTTTACAAACGATCAACCGGAAGTGATACTTTACTTAAAGCTCATTGCTATTTTAAACATGGAATTGACGGGAGGTCATGTGTTGGTCACATCAGGAGTGGAAGTACGCCATGTAGAATTCTATTGTAGAATAGACGCGAAAGCGATTCTACAAATAGAAACCGACGTAGCATGTGAAATAGAATTCTACAGTAGCGTTTATCATCGTGTATCTTCGTTGATGTATTAACCAATATGCAAATATAATGCATTTTTTGTATAACCTGACATAAAAATATTTACTTGACAGATGACAGTTAGTATTGTCGCTTTGATAGTATGATAAGTTTTGTATAAAATTAGTAGTTTCTTCTTTTAGAAATTAAATTAGATACATGTTTTATTTCAGTGAAAATAATAACGCATTATGTTGCCTGTTCAGCTATATGGTGAACATCATTTGTTGGAAGAGGAAAGGCAAAATGTAATCTTTCGACAAAACGTACAAAGAAGAGTTTTAAGAGATGCCAGTAATCCATTTAGTATAAATGAAACCTTATTCACAGATACGTACAGGCTGACAAAAGATATGGTGATTTTTTTGAATAATTGGTTAGGTCTATACATGGCAAATTCATTGCATCCAAATGCAGTTTCTCCATTATTTAGGAGAAATGTAACCATAATTTTTTTAAATCATTTTTGCCGTCTGTAATTTCATATTTATTAGTTACATTGACTTTAAATTACATCGTGCATTCAAATCAAAAATCAGTATATGTCAAAAATTAAGAAGAAAGAGATAGGATATGCTTGTTTACATTTATATGACAGAGAGAAACAATGAATGCGACAGCTTCTTTTTCGCGTAATGAAGCGATTCTACAAGTGGTGCTCGGGGAGGAGGGAAACATTGCGTATTGACGGCGTGCTGCCAAATTTGCGATAATGTGACGTCACTAATAGAATTCTACACGGCATACTTCCACCACAGATTTTTAAATTTATTAGTAGCAAATATTAACCGAAACAAATCGTTTATTACCGTTTCTAAAAAGGAGAAAATGAATTTTTTTCACTATTTTTGACTTTTTAACGGTACAGGCTGCAGCAGAGCAACCGCCCTAGTATCATTATCGCATTATGAGGCGAGTAGAGGTTGTAAAAGGGTGGGAATGGTGACTATGGAGATAGTCGGATAAGAAGTTACAAAAAAAAAAATCAATTGTAGCCGCCGTCCAGCGCGCGTTTATTACTCGGTTCTAAATACCCCCTCGTCGAGTAGTTCTGGTCCAAAAATCGATTACGTTATTGGCGAAAAACTTTAGAGGGAAACAGAATATGTTGTCAGGATAGGACGTAGACAACCATGAACTACCCAAACACCCGAAAACATCGACGCAGGGAAATCAGGCATCAATTTTGAGGGTGTGGAGCTTGCTCCAGAATTTTTTGCTCCGGTTTTTGAAGAACAGCCTGAGCATCAATACAAGTCTCGAGAATATGTTCGAGCGCTTGATTTCCTTGAGGCGATATTCCTTGTCCCGCGCGCTCACCAGATTTAATACCGTGAGACTTTTTTCTGTGGGGTAATCTTAAAGCCGAAGATCCTGCAAACCTTAAAGGAGGCAATTCGCTGTGTATCCCAAGAAATGCACGAAAGACTTATGCGAAACTTCATAAGTAGCTTGCAACAGAATCTGTTGTCACGAAAGGACGTAGACAACCATGGACTGCCCAAACACCCGAAAACATCGACGTAGGGAAATCAGGCATCAATTTTGAAAGTGTGGAGCCTACTCCCCGATTCTTGAAGACAGCCCGAGCATCAATACAGGTCTCGAGAATATGTTCGAGCGCTTGATTTCCCTGAGGCGATATTCCTTGGCCCACGCGCTCACCAGATTTAATACCGTGCGACTTTTTTCTGTGGGTTAATCTTAAAGTCGAAGATCCTGCAAACCTTAAAGGAGGCAATCCGCTGTATACCCCAAAAAATGCTCGAAATAGTTATGTGAAACTTCGTAAGTTGCATGCAACAGAATCTATTGTCACGAAAGGACGTAGACAACCATGGACGCATGGACTGCCCAAACACCCGAAAATATCGACGCAGTTCTTGAAGAATAGCCCGAGCATCAATGCAGCTTTTGAGAATATGTTCTCCGGGCGCTTGATTTCTCTGAGGTGATATTCGTTGGCCCGCGCGCTCACCAGATTTAATACCGTGTGACTTTTTTGTGGGGTAATCTCAAAGCAGAGAAACCTGCAAACCCTAAAGTTGGTAATCCACACATAAATCCGCCGTGTACCCCAAAAAATATTTGAAAGAGTTATGCGAAACTTCGTAAGTCACTTGCAACAATGTTTGGACGACAAACGCAACTTAGCCGGTATTGCTCTGCCGCACTCTGTAGTAATAATAACTTCTTTTTAAACTAAAAAATGTTTTATCTCGGGGGGAAGGGGAAGTGATATATCTGCGTAGCTTATACCCGGTTTCTCCAGAGCAACTTAAGACTTGAAACGTGACTTATTCCTAAGTTCCATCGTAAACTATTGCACCACGCAAAAATGTCAAAATGTGAAACGTAAGTAGCACTTTAATGTAAAATATTCGTTTTCCGGGAATGGACTGTGCTCAACGTTTCGCCCGCAGTCGTATGGGGCATCTTCAGGACCAAGGAGGATAATACTGTCTTAAATAAGGTTACCCGACGTGTCAACCACGCTACAGGCCGAGTTTAAGCAACAAGAGGGGGGGACTCAGTTTACACGTCGGGTAACCTTGTAAACTGAGTCTCCCCCTCTTGCTGCTTAAACTCGGCCTCTAGCGTGGTTGACACCTCGGGTAACCTTGTTTAAGACAGTACTATCCCCCTTGCTCCTGAAGATGCCCCATACGACTGCGGGCGAAACGTTGAGCTCTGACTCAAAATATGACACAGTCCATTCCCGGAAAACAAATATTTCTCATGACTCAGACTGTGGAAGCCTACGCAATTACTTTAATGTAAGTCGAAAAAAAACGGTGACATGTGTCATATATGTCAGTTGTCATATCAGTTCACGATAAATCTGTTATGTTTGGTGGAGTTACGGTGCAAGTCTTCAGTAATATGAACAAGAAACGTACAAATTACAGCAAAGAAGAAAAAAATTGCTATTGGAAGTTGTGGATCAATATAAAGAAGTCATCGAAAATATAAAAACAAACTAGTGCGGTGTGAAATATACAAAAGGACAATACTTGGAATTTAATTGCCGCATCATTTAATACAAATTTATTAAATGTATACAGAGATGCGGCAAGCCTACGAAAAATGTGGGCAATATGAAGGTTGATGCCAAGAAGACATCGGCGAAGGAAAGAGCTTTGTTTATAGAACTGGCGGTGGTCCCCTTATAAAAAATATTGACAGAACATCTGTGTCGTCATATAATTGGAACAAATAAATTCTCGGATATATTTTTCGCGGCAGTCTATATTTGCGACAATATCGACAAAATCAACTTCGTCCACATTATCCATGACGTTAACGTCGTCAAATTTAGGGAAGTCCGGTAAATCCGTATCGAATACTGTTAAAACGAATACAAGCATATAAACACTGACAAATACAATGACAGCTTTGACATATTTTACGCTGTTGCCAATGTAATTTGTGACATAAGTTAAGTTGGCATCAGAGACAACTATCTAAAGACAGATTGGACTTATAGGTGACCTTGTAAAAAAGTGTTTGTCGATGAGAGGTAAGCGAAGCACGGGGAAAATAGTTCCTTGCATATTTCTCACAGACATAATAAATAATAATAATGTCATTATTAATATAAACGGCTATTTATAATAAATCACCGAGTGTCCGAACATATAGTTGTTGGGGCTTGTAAAACGTTGATGTTTCAAAAATAAATAAATGTTGATAATAAACAAAACTATTAAACAACATCCTTACCAACGCCAAAGCTTAAGCCTGGTTAGCATTTTAATTTGATGGTGCAACGCAATTGGGATATAAGACCTCCTTACAATTAAGTAGCACTTCAATAATCAACAACTTAAGTTACTGTGGAGAAACCGGGCATTAGTCAAGCAAATACAGTTATATACGATGGTCAATCTGACTAAAATCTATTTAAAAATTACCTTCTCGAGTACGATTAACCTACCTTAAAAGTATTCGAAACGAGTTGAACTTCAGGTCCCCCATAAACATTAAGTACTGTCGGATACTTCTTATCAGGTTTGAAATTGTGCGGCTTGAAAACCATCGCGTATAATAAATGCCCGGAGGATATTTCATGTGTAAATAACTCCGGGCAATAATGTTCGTGTTCTATCGGCGTTGATTCTAATAAATATCCTATTGGCGTCAAGTGCACTCCTTCTACCGTCCAGTCAGTATGTGTTATCCTGAAAACTTGACAGGCAGGAACTTTTTTAATATTGCTATAAACTGCCACAAACATAGAGCAATCTTCATCGAAATCTATGTTGTAGGAATATCCTATACTGGTTAATAATCGAATTTCGCCCGGTCTTCGAAGTGACACAACATATAAATGTTTTTCAAGAGGTGTTTCCCTTAAACCCATAAAATATACTAATTCTTTTTCTTCATCTATCCATATGTTGTGTCCTAAGACTTCCCAATCACCGGAAGTCAACGCAATCTTCTGTATCACCCGCGGTTGAAGATGGACAAAATCCATCGGTTCTGGAATTTCCTCAACTCCATTTACAAACGTCTGAAGTTGCGATGTTATTAAATTTAAGTGTCTAAAACCGGTGTCCTCTGACGCCCAAATAAATTTCACTTCATTAGGATCGTCAGAGGGGAGGAAATACAATAGATCATTAATGTTGATCCAGACATAAGATTGTTGAGCATAAATAACTTGTACGATTGGGCTGGATGTATGATGGCAATGATTTTCGACGTCATACATGTTTGGAAGCGGTTCGATGAAGTTGTTCAAAGAGAATAAAACTACTTCGAGTCTTTGTTGTTTTCTGTCTAGAAGTTGGACCCAGATACTAACAAAAAGAAGATAATTATATTGTGGATTTTGTACGTATACTGCTCAAAACAATTAACGGGTCAATTGTTTTTGTTAACTTTTCTTCCAAGATAACTACAGTGTGTTCAAAAAAATACCTAACTCGGAGTAGGCTATGAACAAAGAAACGTATGTCAATTTAAAAATATTTAATGAAATGTCAATTTGACATGAGATATTATCAAATATGTTTTCTAAAGAAATCAAAGCTTTTCTTCCTGAATCTTATTTTAGAAATGGAAACAAATTATGAAACGGCAAATGTCAATATACTGTATCCTTCTTTATTGTCTTTTTTCCTTAAAGTTACATTTTAAGATCAATTTTGACATCTTGACTTTTGAATTGAATAATGATCAGACATACGTTTCTCTGTTCATAGCCTACTCCGAATTAGGAATTTTATTGAACACACTGTAGAATGCCCAAATGACATTTTAAGTTAGTTTGTGTGTTGTTTGAACATATGAACTTGTTTTATTTATTTTAATTATGTCGCAAACACAGACAAAATAAAAATGAAATTTAGTTTATTTCGATAATTTGTTAAGCATTTGCTAAAGTATAGAAGTAACCGGTAAATATTTAAGCTACGGATTAATAAAGAGACAACAGAAGACATACAGGGTCCATTTAAGTACTACACTATTGATATCTCGAGAAGTATAAGAGATACGAAGTCGGTTAAGTTAGCAAACAATTTCTATTTTATAAGACTACTTTAATGAGCGAAACAATAATTTTTTAGACCAGTGGTTCTCAAAATACGGGGTGCTACTTTCTTATTTAAATGGCAACCTATTTTTTGCTTATTCGATTCAGTATTTTTTTCTAAATTCAATGATATCCATATGTAATACTCTATTATTATAAAATATTTGAGAAAAATGCAAAATTAATAATGTATCATTTTTATTTAAATGACTATACCCTGTACCTCCCGCTGGTAAGGGAGGTACAGGGATCGTGCTAAAAATCGCATATCAAGATTTCTGTACATAAATGACCACGTTTTAAGGTCCCTATACTCTGTTCCATTTAAGCCATTCAGCAGATGGCGCTGATATCAGCACTAGTTACAAGTACTCGAAATTGCATTGGGTAAACGTGGCTCTTGTCTCTAATTTCAGCCAATCAGAGAGTTCTAGAGTATTCCCTATTGTCTACAATACTGAATGACTTAAATGGAACAAGGTACAGAATCAAATTTTAACATTTTCACGATGATGTCTGTGTGTATGTGTGTGTGTGGATCCTCCACTCTAACTTAAATACTATCATTCAGAAAATTTTGAAACCTTGTATTTCGAACTTTTTCTTTAATGGAAAGAGCCCATTATATTTTGGTGAAAATCGGATAACCGGAAATGGCACTTTACTAGAAGTTCAAAATAGTTTTTCTTCGAAAAATACTTTTAAATGTTATTTTTTAGAGATTAATGCTATTATAAAAATTAAAGATTATTAAATTTTTCTATATATTTTATGGATAATTTTATAAAATTATCTATAATTTAAATCCCAGAGCCAACGCTTTAAACAAACAAAACGCAGTTACTCAAATGTATGTAATTGACAGATAAATGTCGCTGCACAATGAACTAATCATTTCAAAATAATATTAGTAACGTTTTAAAAAGAAAAATGTATATAGAACAATAGAAAAGGAATTCAATACAGTTTCCAGCACAAGTAAAAATGGAGATATGTATTTATATTAATAAAAATTAACGATTCACAAAAATGTTTAAGCTAATCCTCATTTTTGGATTAGTGAATTCTATTCTATCCCGGTATTAAAAATTTAATCTTCATTTTATTATAGCTCCGGTGGCTCAATGGTTAGAGCAATGCCTCATGTCATGAGTGCCCTCGGGGCTCTGGGTTCGAATCCCACTAAGGCATGGATGTGTGTGAATGTGAACCCACTCTGTAATTGGGATTTAATCCTGCTGAGATTTAAAAAAAGGTAGTTACTTGGATTAGATTAGAATATATTTTAAAACAAAATTAGAGTAAAATTCGCTAATCCAAAAAACTTATCTTTTTTGTGACTCGGGCTGTAAATGGCAGGAAGTATTGTGTTGGCCACACCAGATTTTTTTTAAGAGAGGAAGCTAGACGCTGTTAATTGCATTTCGGGTTGCACACAAACGGATTTTGAAAGAACACTCCCGTGACTGTATATGGTATTAGACAAAAATAAAGCGACTCTGTAGAACCCAAAAAAAAAACTCTGTTTTAAATATACAAAATATTTTTTTTTAATTTCATTCAGATTAATGGGTCGATTCTGTTCACATCTGTAAATCTTACAGATCTGTAAATTTGTAAATAATGAACAAAATCGCAACGAAACCTGCACTCTTATGTATAATTTTATATTAATCAACAAAAATAGATGCGTTTTTGTCAGGCTTTTACAGATTTACAGATCTGTAGGACTTACAGATGTGAACAGAATCGACCCATAAGATTCTGTGATTGTTTGCGAGTTATGGACACAAATCTTCTAATTTTTGTACCTATATAATCCAAACAAAATTGTAAAGAATGAGGGGCGCTCAAGTCTCGGGCCGACACTGAGTAAACTTAATTATCAATGTCACCCACAGATGTTTGAATCAAGAACAACATAAACATAAGACGCCGAGCAAACTAAAGTACGAGGTTCCGCTTTACCGAGTAAGTAAAGAAACGATGAAGACCGATTTTTATGACTTATTAATTGTTTTGAGCAGTGTAGTTCAAATTTTTGCTTACTATTCCGAGTCCGGCGTCCACCCTACCCTTACTAAGTACTCCATCCATGGAAAAAGCATGGACAATGAAAATTGCAGTTCTAAATTGCACACGTCAACAATTTGCCTTTGTTCGTTCAACTTGAATTGAATCATCTTCAAGTTCGATTTAGAATTAGCACAACCCGCCCTAGGAAATCGGAACTCTTCAATTTCACCTCCGGAATTCGATTGCGATGACGGAAAACAAAATATCTTCACTTCGCTGTCATCTACTTCTTCATAAACTATCCTATATACACCATCTGCGGGCACAAAAATCAGAAAAGGATTTCCACAATTGGTGGAACCTACCTTTGCATCTAGGCTGCCACCAGTACCCCTGGTACCTACTAAATTCCTCCTGCATCACATAGGAAGGGACTCCGGCCCATAAAGGATCATCAGCTAGACTTCTGCCTCCTTTATGGGCGTAAGTCAATCGTACAGTACTTCCTACTACTGTATGAGTGACCCAAATATCGTAGTTGCAGATGTATGCCACCAAATCTGGATTCGATGGGCATATTTGAGGGTTTAATTTGGCACCTGGGGAGGTCATACGGAGCTCTGTAGGAAACAGAGGGCTGGACTGAAAAGAAAAAAATTGCAAACATCTACATATTTTAAATTTGGGGGTGTGACGTATATTTCCTCGATAAAAAGAAATATATTTGTAATTGACGAGCTCTTTGCAAAAACAACCTTTGTCCATTCTTACCTTCCGTCACCTTTAGGTAAAGAAGGTATTGTCTTTGGTCAAAAAATTCGGTGGAGTTTTTGATGAATAAGCACTTTTAGGGTCGCTAGAATACAATTTTACTATTTATATATATATATATATATATATATATATATATATATATATATATGTGTGTGTGTGTGTGTGTGTGTGTGTGTGTGTGTGACAAAATTTTCTAGCGATAACAATTCCAAAAATTATAATTCTTTATTATTCCTCTTTGTTACATCCATGTGAAGAGCTGCTTAGATTTTGATAATAATTGGTTAACCGGAAGTACCCTTACTTGAAGATTTTAACAGTTTTTCTTGAAAAAACGATGTTAAATATCATTTTTTCACATTTAATGTTATTATAAATATTAAAGAATATATTATATCTCTATACGATTTGTATGCATTTTATACTGCATATTAAATAGATATAGAGTTAAAAAATTATAAAGAAATTAAATATCATATATATTAGCCAACTATGTTTTATCTCTGGTCTGGAAACAACTGCTATATTAAGAAAATACTGATTGAAAGGTGTCAGTGTCAAGTGCAGTTGACAGTATGTTTGTGTTATAATATTACTGGAAATATAGGATCTTTTGTTAGAAACTTTTTGTATGGAATTTGTATAAAATACATACAACTGCCTTAAGGTAATGAACAAGAATCTTTCGCAAGGAATTTTCTGTATGACATTTATATTCGGATGTCCCACTTGGTCTTCTATAAGACTGCCTTATAGTATTTTATTATTAATAATATAGAAATTATTTGAGGTAGCTCGTTTAGCTGTTACACCCTGTATAACTCATATTTACAATATTTGGACTAAGATTGTTTTTGCTAAAAGCACTTTAATAGCAATTGACAGTTTTTTTTTGCTTCAAAATTTCTATCAATAGTTAATAATAAATAAATATAAAAGTGGAGCATTTATTCTTACAAAACCGACATTGCAATATACAATTATTCATCAGAATAAGTAAAATCTTATAGATTCGTATATTTATTGACGATTTTGAGCGAATAGATGTGTATATTTTTTGCAAATTTATGTACGACGCCAAATATTTGGAATGTTAAATGGCACAAAATTGACCCCTGTGGTGCACTCTCCACGCCAGCAATGAGTGCCCGTGAGGTAACGCCTGGTAAACGCCCGCACGGTACAAATATGTCATCATTATTACCGATATCTGCGTACAAAGCAAATTGACACACCCAGCAATGGGTAATATGCCATGATGATATATTTATTTTTATTTATGTTTGAAATTTCGACTGTGTTATAGATTAGATGTTAACAATTACTTGAAATCTTAATCAAACATCATTTGTTCTCTTACAACACTGTCGTTTCGGTGCACTCTTGTATCTTTTGCGTAAGATCTTACAAAATATTACAGAATCTGTTGTCGAATTTGGAAGACTATTATGTATGTGTTTTTATGAATTTTTGTACGATGTAAAACTAAATGTAAAGGAACGAATGCATTTTGTGTACATGAGCTAATTGTTACCACCAAATGTATATGTGTACATGAAATTAAGTTTAAGAATCTGAAAAAGTTAGAAGTTTATACCAAAACGTCGGTTTTGTAAGAATAAATGCTGAATGATGATAGATTTTGAGCAATTGTTAACACTTAATAAATATAAATATTTGCGTGCATATCTTTTCGTCGATAAAAATGGACATCACAAGTTTTGCGCGCTAAACTTTTTAAAACAAAATATTTTAAATGTTAAAATAATTTGGCTTTTCTGTTATTTTTATTGTAGGTAATTTTTAAATATTAATTTGTTCTTTGTCTTGAATTTTATTAAAATAGAATACCACACGTTTCAAGTATTGCGTATTTTATGGCCTAATAATAAGAAGAGAAACCAAGTGTTATGAACGAAACTTTATATGAATGTAGTTGAAGTAAAAGTCAAATACTTATCGAAAAAATTCCATTGTTTGTTTGCTTAATGATATGAAATACCATCCAGACATAACAAAATATTACTGACGTGGTCCAATTTCTCGAAAAGTGTGTCAAAACAAACAAAGAATCAAACTTACTGAAAATCCAGTGTCGGTACATTGGAACAAACTACTAGCTGCAGGAAAAACTAGCTTCCCAGACTCGCTGTGAAGTTCATAGGACGTAATGCCCCACGTTGCCAATCGCTTCCTTTCCCAAAGCAAGAGTTCCTCTCTGGAAAATTTATTACTTGTTGATAAACTAGGAAAGTTTGCTTCTATAACTGATTGCCATTGTAACCGAAGTCCAGACGCATGGTCGCTATTGGGAACATCAGCGTACAGAAGAGTCGTTTCCCATCCGTTTTGCGGGGTACTCAAGAAGTAGATCCTCGTTCTGCCGTCTTGGAGAAGGCGAAAAGACACCGCTGTTGGAATCATAGTCGAAAGACTTGATAACTGGCGTCTCAAATCGCTGACAACTCCTTTCAACTCTTGCCAAGAAAGTTTTCTGTCATTGCAATCTCCTTCCATTTCCATGGTTGTCTTGTTTGTGTATTTCTTACTCTAATCAGTATTTACACATCTGGGAGTTTGACAGTACTTAGAAAATTAAAAATTTGAATTAGGATGCTTAGTGTAAGCTACAAAACTCATCTCTATTATATTAAAAGAGATGTTACTTATCAGAAATGTACGGATTTCTGTTTAGAAAGTGATTCAAAGACCTGAAATTTTTAATTTATTGGTTCTCCGTCTGACAACTGTGCACAACTCACTAGAATCTAGGGGTATTCAACTCTATTCAGAATATTTCAGCGGTTCCAAAGACGCCCCACTGATGGAAAACTCCTGGAATAGTTATTTTTATACTCCGCAATTTGCACTACACAGCTGTAATGTTGGAACAGTTCCTTACTTCGAATTTCGAATAGGAATAAATGAAAACATATATTTAAAAATGCATTTACGTATATTTGAATAAATAAATATTACTACTTACAATAAATATCACTGATACAACAAAATATCTACATTATTATATCTTTACAATACAGCAATCAGCAATAAATTAATAAATAAATAAATACACTTCAACATCTCAATTTATGTTCTTGTTGGACGTGAGGTGGTAACGAAGTCTGGTTCTTCCCGAAGTTGCAGGTTTTGGACACCTTCAACAGCTTGCTTTGATCTCCATTCGTACTGGATCTCCAGTAGACAGTCTGGACAGCATTTCTTCCAGCGATATACCTGGTGGCTGCGCCGATCAAAGCCTTGTGTTGCATGGTAACTTCGGGATGATTCTTTCGACTTCTTGTAGATTTAACAACTACTCTGTTGATTGCAGAGATGATGATTATTGAATGATTTCTCAATGAATTGACTGGGTATTTATACTCGAATCGGTTGTTATCGGTTGAAATTGACGCTCTCATGATCACGTGACGTAAAAGTGGTCTTATCTGTTTCATAGATTTTTAAAATTGTCTGAGTAAATGATGACGTTTGATTGGTCGTACCTTCACTGCGTGATTTTGATAAGATTTTTGTTTTTCATAATTATAATTACTTAAAAATAAGATGATCTTTTGATTATTTGCGAAACTAATATCTTTGTTTTATGGTCTGATTTGTTTTATTATTTTTAATAAGCGGATGCTTCATGTTCATTTTTAATAACAAATATAACTTGTTTATACTGCTTTTTACTTTTATTTAAACAAATAATAAAAAAAATATTGAACTTATGATAGGTAAATAAGATTATATTATAAATCAATAATTATTTTACGAAATACTTGAGTCATTGAAAATATACCTGCATATTTTGACTGAGAAATGGAATAATTTTTATCAGAAATAAATATTCCTTGTTTTATTTGCATAGTTATAGAGGGAAAAATACAGTTATTTAATAAGGAGCAAACAAATAATTCGGAATAATATTTACAGAAAACAAATAAGATTAAATTGTTTAACAATGGTTACATTATAAATAAACATATAGGTAGCTAAAGAAAACAAACATTTTCGGTTAGAATATTTTTTAAATATGGCTGACTTCTTCCTAATTTTAGTTTACTTCTTATATATATTTACTTTCGCATATTTTTAATGACAGATGGCGGAAACTCAATTGAATCACGTGAAGTTATTTGTAGTTACAAAATAAACTAGTCCTAAAGTTGGAACTTATAATTAATATATACGAGATGTCAGTAATGACAGCATATTATTATTTTTATGACAAAATTTAGTTATTTAAGTTACTATAATGAAAGATTTAGCCCTAAAACTTGTAAACATTTTGCTAATTCTTGTGTTGAAAATAATCTTAAATTGACATATCACCAGAACAGTAAAGCCAACTACTTTTGCCGGCCTAGGTCAGCAACAGCGCATTTCTGGACGATTTTGAGTTCTGTAATACTAGTCAAAATGGACGGAGGTACGAAAAATAAATATCATCACGACAAATTACACATTGTTGGGTGTGCCAATCTACTTTGTACACACATTTCAGGAGGCGAGAAGGTAAATAAATAAAAACAAAAATCAAAGCTTACTTCAAAAATGACAAATAAATTTTTTTAATACGTCAAAATAATTTTCAAATCTTATTTTTCTTTTAAATTTTGTGCGTCGATCGTGTAAAAATTATTATAAGCATCACGAACGTTTAGGAATTACCGATCTCAGACAAAATTGGGGTCCTCGATTGGTAAACTGTCCTTACCGTTCTTACTACTTAATATACTATTTGGCGTTCAGTCGGAATCGAACCCGGTTCTCCAGATTCGCGACCAGCCACGAGATCACAAATAAATAAATGAATAAAATCAATATATCAGCATGGCATATTACCCATTGTTGGGTGTGCCAATCTGCTTTGTACACAGATTTAGGTAATGATGTGACATATTTGTACCGTGCGGACGTTTACCTAGCGTCACCTAACGGGCACTCATTATTGGCGTGAGGAGTGTACCACAGGGGTCAATGTTGTGCCATTTAAAATTCGAAATATTTCCTTTGGCGTCCAGTCGGGATCGAACCAAGTTCTCCAAATTCGCTCCCAGACACACAAATAAATAAATGAATAATATAAATATATCAGCGCGACATATTTCCCATTGTTGGGTGTGCCAATCTGCTTTGTACGCAGATTTAGGTAATGATGATGACATATTTGTACTATGCGGGTGTTTACCAGGCGACACCTTACGAGCACTCATTGCTGGCGTGAAAAGTGCACCACAGGGATCAATGCTGTGGCATTTAAAATTCGAAATATTTCTTTTACCGTCTTTAGATTCACGACCAGACACTCAGGCAGACGGAAACAAGACCACAAATCATGGCATCTAATGTCTTTAAAGTTTAAAGAAAGTCGGATTGCCTGACATTGTTTTTTCTTTGATACATTTATTTAGGTTCGAAATATAGTGGAATTGGTACCTATGGATTCCTTTATTTGGTAATTTGGATCAAATAGACCCACTCCCGTTTCTTATGGCTCTAGTTTTGAACCCAGTAACGGGTAATAAGCCGTGATGATACATATATGATGATAATACACCTTTGGGAATTCCCGTAGCATTTCAGGGACATGTCTGAAAGATATATCATTCATTTCAGACTATAATTAATTTCAAAATATGAAAACATCGATAATTCTTTGATAACTAATCAGGAAATAATATCCCGATCAACTTAACATTGAAAAACAATTAAACATCATGTTTCACGAACAAGGCCGAGGATTCCACCGCCCATCTTGTTTATCTACGAACTTTAATCGTAGCAAAAGACAAATGACGAAATGATAAAACATGGCACGCCGCGATAAAGAAATAAATATTAATATACTGCCTGATGTCTGGAGTTTTTTCCTTATCAAAATCTCCCACGTGGATATTGAGATTGTTTCTATGTTTGTATATGATTGGTGATATCATTGTGGATTATTAAATAAAAATTGTGGTATTTTAAGTAAAGCAATCAGTTAGAGTTTTCGTCATAAACTGCGCTTCAGTTTTCAAACACTTCACAGTATATCAGCATTATACCGGACCTAACCGCTTATACTTATTTTATACCGGTAAAAGTCCAATAACTGCTATTTTGATTAAAATATGCTAGAAAATTTTTATGGTACTTTCTCCACAACAGCTTTGAAAGCCAGTGAGGTGACGCCTGGTAAATGTCCTCAATGACACATATATACGAGGGTCTCGCTAAAATGATTGATTTAGTAAAATAAGATACATGGTTCATATTTTTTACCTCCCGTCAACCTATATACATACATTAAATTTTTTTTAGAGTGCATACCTGAAAGTAGCATCTATGCACGATCTCTGGGGGGGGGGGTACAGAAGGGGTACTCTACTTAAAAAAAATGATTTTTACCTTTCGTCACCTTTAGGTAAGGAAGGTATTGTCTTTTGTCAAAAATATCGGTGGTGAGTTTTTAATGAATAAGCACGTTTTAAGGTCCCTAGAATACGATTTTACTATTTTTACAATGATGTGTGTGTGTGTGTGTGTGTGTGTGTGTGTGAGAATGTGAGTGTGTGCGTGCGTGTGGGTGTGTGTGTACGTATGTATGTGTGTGTGTTTGTGTGTGTTTTAAATTTCCATTTTTTTTTATAGTTTACCCCTTGCGTTCTTAAAATATCGATTCCGGTAGCTATAACCTGATAAATAGCTGTTTACCGGCAACAGTTCACCGGTAGCATTTTCGTAAATGCCTCATATAACTGACGGAAGGTAATGTGCTGGCCACATAAGATTTTGTAACTCTATATCCATTGAATATGGTGTATAAAATGTAATCAAATCGTATAGAGAATAAAATATTCTTAAATATTTATAATAACATTAAATGTGAAAAAGTTTCAAGAAAAACTGTCAAAATTTTCAAATTAGGGTACTTCCGGTCGACCAATTATAACCAAAATCTAATTAGCTCTTCATATGGATCTAAAGAAAAGGAATAGGCAAAAATTATAATTTTTGGAAACGTAGTATAGGAGTTATGCAATCCGAAAAAATCGTCACACACACACACACACATACATACATACAGACGTCATCGTAAAAATAGTAAAATCGTATTCTAAGGACCCTAAAACGTGCTTATTCATTAAAAACATCATCGAATTTTTTGACCAAAGACAATACCTTCCTTACCTAAAGGTGACGGAAGGTAAAAAAAAATACACCCGAATTTTAGAAATATAAACTTGGTGTCTTTGAACAGTTCTAGTTTTCCCGCTAGATGTCTGATGTTTAATTTGAGTTGCCAATAGGAAAATATATGTTTAAAATGATTTTGCCTTTTTTGTATCATTTTCGAAATCTGGGAATAAAACCATCAAAATATGGGCATAATCCATGACGATATACGTTTATTTTATTTTTAAATTACAACATAATGTTTGTAATGTTATCTTAGGTTCAAAAAATAGTGTAAAACAATCGAATTTCTTCCAAAAACATGTTTTTATCCTTGTTGAAATTTTTCCAATCTTTCATCAAATAAACAATTCTCACAATTTCTCCATTTTGAAACTTTCCAAATTCTCGGTAAATAATTAAGGAAAACAATAAATAGCATGATTGCAGATTGTGCTTCGTCCATGTTTGGGTGCGTGCACATATGAGTAATGTTATCTTTATGTAATTTTTATTTAGTTTATTGACATAGTGTAGCCGGGTCATGCATTGACGTCAAACTGTCTGACCGTACATAAAATAATTCGACTTTTAGACCCTTTCCCCGGAACCAGATATCTCAAAAATATGTAAGGGGGCATATTTTACATCTCATCATTAAAAAAATCACAAAGAACTCTATTGACATTTAAATTAATAGTTTGTCCCAAGAGCAAAAATTGATTTTCATATTTATTAATTTATTTATAAATACGAGTCCAGGCTCATGATAGTTTGGCCGGTTTACATTTTCAAAAAAAAATTATAAAACCTATGCAAACTATTAAGAATTTCTACAAATTTCTTTCAACTAGTTTGTAATACTTTAAACTAAAAACTGACCATATTATTGAAGTATTCCGGCATTTAATATAGGGTTACTTTGCCCTTACTATAGTAATACTGGCTTTAATTTGTTAGGCATTGTATCCACAAGCCCTGCACATTCTTAAGTTAAAGTATTGTCCTACATGATGTGTTTTACTGTTCGCATTTTTACAAAATAATTTTTCATTGTGCAAAAGTAAATGGTCTAGGTAGAAAATAAATCTATTATAACTCGATATTTGGCCCACAGTTTTCTTAAGTTTTGATATCAGATCTAAAAATCTGATGTGGCCAACATTATACCTCCCGCAATTTAATTTTTATTAATTTTAATATATATATTTACATTTATACTGGAAACTGTATTAAATTCATTTCCATATAACTATTGTTCTATTTACGATTTTATTTGTAAAACGTTACTATTATTAATTTAAAATGATTAGTTCTTTGACAGTGACATTTATCTGTCAGTTAGGTACATACATTTGAGACCTTTGAGATATGAACTGTGTAACCAAGGAGTTGTGTTTGTTTAACGCGTAGGATCTGGGATTTAAATTATAGATAATTTTATAAATTTATCCATAAAATATATAGAAAAAGTATCAATGCCAACCTGTAGAAAATTTAAAAATCTTTAATTTTTATAATAACATAAATCTCTAAAAAATAACATTTAAGGATATTTTTCGAAGAAAAACTATTTTGAGCTTCAAGTAAAGTGCCAAAATCTAATGGGTTCTTTCCATATTAGAATAAGGTATAGAAATACAAGGTATCAAAATTTACTGAATAATAGGATTTGAGTTAGAGTGGAGGATCCACACATACATACACACAGACATCGTCGTGAAATTGTTAAAATTGAATTCTAAGGGCATTAAAACGTGGTCATTTACCAAAACCTCGATATGCGATTTTTAGCACGATGCCTGAACCTCCCTTATCAAGGGTAGCGGGAGGTAAAAATGGGTGGATATAAAGATGACAAGTCGATTTTTAAATTCTACACGTTTAGTTATATTTATACCCAAAATTTGGTTATTAATTATATTTATAAACACAGGTGCTATGAATTTTTTAAATGTAATTGAGTATAAAATTCATTTTATTTATAAAACGTATTTAAACAATAATTTTTATATTGCAAAAGATATAATAATAAACAATACTATAAATACTTATTTTTATACTATTGCTATGTGCAATTCGATATCATCTCTTCATACATTATTTTTTTAATATATTTATAACTAACAATGGATGATCCTAATCGCCTATCATTATTTTATTCTTATCAATTCTGTAGAAATCTTGATAAAAATTATTAAGTCTTCAATGAAGATCTTTTATACTTAATTGTACTTTAATTGAAATGTCAGCTTTTTAAGGTGTGACATTTCGAAAACAGCGGATAGCGTAAACTTTAGTCAAGTCGCATACATATATGATAATTTTTTTAAGCAGACATTACTTCAAATAAGTAAACAATAATCTTTATTTTATAAAAAAAGTCATAGATTGGAATGATTAGGTGCCCACTCCACGAGGCCACTTTAGAGAGCCCGTGGCCCGGATACAGTCACCGGGCAAAATGGCAAATGCCCGGTGGGCCGACCGGAATTTTGGGAAATTGGGATACTATTTACATGGGCCGATGTTGGACCTTGAATCCGACCCTGTATATTGATAACAAGTCAGACATTTACTCGTATTTTAAAATTCGCAAAATTAAAAGTTTGGTTGTTAATAGTTATTTATGCCCGTGGTACATACAACGTTTTATTTTATTTTGGTTCTCGAAATTCAAGGTTTCAATTGGTATATTTTCGGTGTCATGCTGGCGTTGTAAATTTTAAGTATGCTGTGGTTTCTAACTACATTGTTTGTTTATAACAAATTTTAATTTAGTGTCAAATGAAAATGGATCGATTATTCAAAAGAAATATCTAATGAATTTGACGCTGCTCAGAGCAAGTTGGTTCTACAGAAGTGAAAAAACATATACGAGAAAGGATACGAGTAGTTTTACGAGAAACGGTGGTCAAAAAATGTGTTTTATCGAATCTATTATGTTGACTGACATTTATATAAAAACAACGATTTTGACGTTTGAATAGATGTTGCTTGGCAACTTTATAAGCTCTCGGGCGATAAAAGCCAAATTGCGCCCGTTTTTAAGGGCAGATAAACAAGTTTATGATTCCAAAATAAAATAAAGATAATTTTTAGTGCCACTGCTCTTCACGATTTTTAATTTTTTTTTTAAAACAATAATTTATTTGTTATTCTACATTAGTTATTTAAGTGAATAAATAATTCATTATTATTTTTATTTAAATTTTGTGACGACCTGTGAAAGCTCATTTCGATTAACAGACAGGTTTTAGCTAATATTAAGACCGCTGTTTGTAGTTCTTATTATTCCTGTATTGTCAGTGTATATATAACATACAAATGAAAATGTGTTCTACTCATCGTAAACGCAATTCTCGTGAAATATTTTTGTTGAGGGAGTTAAAATAGTGTCTATTTGTTTCTTTTAGTTCAAACTAACTTTTGTAATATGAATATTTAATGTTCGAGAGTTTTCAGTGGATTAAATAGTGAAATAACTGAAATTTGTTCCAGTAAACGTTCCTGGTAGCAGTGGTAGCTGATTTCTAGAGATGCTCAGATCTACGATGCCTCTATCGGCCAAATTGGACTGATAGTAGGCGAGGTTGGTCCAATATTTATTTTATTTTAGAATTATTCTGCTGCTTATTAATATTAGTTAATCTGTCAATAATAACATATTAGCTGTATTCTTTTTGAACCAAATATATCTCAGCTCAGTACATAACTGAGTTGAGCTAATGTGAGTTGAGATTTTGCAAAAAGAACAGGTTTTATTCCATTTTATCATTTCCTTCTTTACCGATAGCATTTGCTCTAACAGCTGCCAAATTTATTGACATTTTTATGATCTATGGTACTGTTCATAAACGGAAAATGTATAATGTTGAAGATATATTACTTGTATGTATGAATTATATAACCTTAAAATGCAAACCGAGTGTTTCAAATTTGAGTTTTGTAAACCGGTAGTGTAGCATCGGAAAGGGGAGAAGTGAGTTTACTCAGAACAACTCAAATCAGTTGTGTCAGAAAAAACAACGATTTCCTGAGTTTATCTGAAGTGATCTGAGATGAGCTGAGATTTTGTCCCAAAAGAATACAGCTATTGTCTCATCGAGAATAGATAATAACAGGGGATTACAGCGCAATGGACCTTTTCAATTTAAGGGCTCTGTTTCTATTGCTGCAAATAGTAAGAAAATGGCGCGAACAAGTGCCAGTTGGGCTGTCAAACGAAACGTCAAAAATATTGCAGTCATTAAAATACCTGTATTCTCAGTGAAAATTTGCATCGTTAGACATTTTACCTTCAATAAAAGCTTTTGTAACTTATTTCGATAAGATTTTTTTAAAGTTATCCGAGATATTCTCACATTTTACGTCTAAATGTTTTAGAATCGTCATAGATCTCAGTTGTTCTTACTATGCGCAGATCCCCATTGCGCATATCTTCTATCTCTTTAAATTGGAAAGATCCATTGATTTAAGAGAAATTAGGAAAAAATATTGAAAGTATATGCTTAATAATAAATATTAATAAAGAAATAAAACGACATAATTGAAATACTTCGGAAATAAGGGGATTTTTGTTATAGCAGCTCGTCACTCATATGAAATCCATATATATTATTTTGATTGGCGACTCAAAGACGGCCTATAAATATATAACGAATACCCAATTAGGGGCGGAGCGTACTACCAATGGAAGTATTCAAATAGCGGAGGCGTGGCTATTAGTCCAGTAGTTCAATTCTCAAACAGTTTTTATTTGAATATAAATATTTTGCATTAAACTTAATCATTTAAATACATTTCCAATTATAAATCATGTACACTTGTACAGTATAATAATATTGATTTATTTTTTATAAATATAATTTAGAAATAGCATATATTTCAAGAACATTTAGGTCCACGAAGAAAATATTTGATATAAAAACTTTTATACGTGACGTCACATCTATATTTTCAAATTTCGGAGGACTATAACTCGCTTATTAATAGGAATTTTTTCACCGGATTTTCACCGACAGTCTTAGTTTTACTTATACGTTCAGATGAAATTATATATTTAAAAAATGGTGGAATCCCCTATTAGAAATTATTTTAACAATATTTAAATGTAGTTACTGTAAATAATAAGTAAATTGACACACACAGAAATGGGTAATAAGCCGTGATGATATATTTAATTATAAATATTAAATAATTCTAGAAGATTATATTTTTCGGCACGCGCAGAATTATCTTTAATCTTTTATTTATATTTTAATACACAATGTTAGTCAAAACAAGAAATACTTTAATCTTATAAAAAAAAAGAAGTTTATGAAATATGAATTATATCAATATGAATAATGCCGGCAGTAGCATATGCCAATAAAAATATGTGATTTCTCAGTTTGTTATTAAAATATATATTTATTTATAAATATATGTATTTGAACTATAGACTCATAATTATTTTAAAACTAAAATAAATTTATTATTTATTAATCCCAATCAAAATCGCGAAAACTAAAATCTCAAAAGACAAAAGTTCTATTCTACAAGATTTGTCTAAATAAATAAATAAATAACAGTTATAGAAAAATTAATTGTACGCATTTTTTATTAAAGTATTTTTCTCTAAAAGAGATAAAACACTGCTAGTCAACTGTTTGCTAATCACCCTTCAGTTGTTTGTGCTCCCAGCTACCAGCCAGTGTTGTTACACGCAAAAATATATTTATAAAAGAGAAAATATATGTTTGCATTATTAATTTTTTCATCAGATAATCAAAATATCTAATAAATATTACAAAAAAATCAGTTAGGTTTATTGTCGAATATCAGACATGTCCTAGATGTTTTAATCATTTAATCTATTGTACAGGAAAGACATAACAGGAAATATAAAAAAGATAAATATATTTCAACGAATTTTATTAAAAAAATATATACACACGCGACATTTTTACATAAATACATATAAATATATTAAGTACAACAATCAACAATATATCCTTTTAACAACGAAGTCTATTTTCTTGTTGGATGTGGCTTGGAAGTCCCTGATTGGTCGGCTTCCCAAAATTGCAAGTCTTGGATACCTTCACCAATTTGGGTGTGTTTTCCCCAGTTTCCATGGATCTCCAGTAGACGGTTTGGACTGCATTTCTTCCAGCGATGTATCTGGATGCTGCACCAATGAGCGCCTTTTGTTGCATTTTGAAGTTCTTTTGTTTTATACACAAACTCGAAGATTAAACACAAATGTGTTTATTGTCGATTATCTTTTGCACAAGATTTTGCTGTTAGACTGTTACTGTTTATGTTGAATTTGAAAGATTTACGGAGTTTATATACCCAGAGATGATCTCTTATCGTTATGGGATTGACGTAAAGAATATTTTTGTTATTATTTTGTATATTTCGTCTGATGTCTGACTAAATTAACCTTGATATCTTGGCAATATGAAACCAAAGTTCCGTTAATTTTTTTTTGCATATAGTACGTCAATCAACAATATATTTAAGTTAACAAAAATGTATTCATATACCGTGTGTCTATCTTAAAGGTGTACATAGGAGATTAACATGGGAAATCAGTTTTTTTTTAAATTTCCTGCTCGTCTAATTATTTTAAGCAAAAACGCGTCAAATAAAAGTTTTAAGGGACAAAATTCTGCGTCTATATCAATAAACAGAATTACCTTTACCTGCTTTGTAACGACAGAAATTAGATATGAAAATGCCGAAAATTACGTTAACTATTTCACTCATAAATATATAAACCAATCCAAATTCAGGATTCTACCTAGTTACCAAGTTTCATTTCGACAAAATACCGTCACAAAAATTTTTTCGCACTTTTTAAGCCAATAAGACGTCGTATTTTTACAAGTAAGTGAGTTTTGATAAGCGAAATTTTTTTGACGTTTTAGACATATTGTTTACATACCTGTCAATTTTCAATGTTATCAGTTTTTATTAAAAACGAGTCGATTCGGACAGGAATCTATTTAAAACGTTGAAAAAGTAAACTGAAACATAATACCTCTAAACACAATAAAAATTACAAGATTTTTGTCAAGAAAAAAATTATCTAAATGATTACCAGATTTTTATTTTGGAAATAGTCATCCGAATACCATTCGTGGTTAAATTTTATCCTGGAAAAATTTTCCGATTGCTTTACTCGAGCCTGTTGTCAATTTATCTCGTGACATTGATCAAAAATCACTCGTTTGACAACTCGTGATTTTTTTGTCAATACCACTCAATAAATTGCTAGGCAACCGGCTTTCGTAACAATCTGAAAAATTTTCCGGCAAAAATTTACCACATGATATTATATATGAAAATATCGACAGCCATGGAATTAGACAAAAAATAAATAAATGCGTGACGTTTAATCTGTCACAACGTTAGCTAATTTATTTGAGGTTTCTGACAATTTGATTTTGTCTCTAGTTTTATTGTCTGAAATTATTAAAAAATTAATATTGATACTAATGAAGAGCGTGTTTTCAAAATTGCTAAATTCGCGACTTGAAAAGACTGCTGTGTATTCAAAAAAATACACGTTAGCCGCATAATCAGAATATAGGACGACCAGGAAAACGTGCGTTACTGGAGGAATAAGTGAAGTGTAGACCCCTTCTGTAGTACTAGATTTTTTGGAAATGAGTTGGGAATACATCACAGCATCATACATAATTTTGTTACGCAATATAGAATTTTTAATAAATTCATATGATTTAAACAAAACTATTTTTTAACTTTATTATCATTCTCATAAATAAAGATGTTTTTCAAATCAAATTGTCAGAAACTTATGACCAGGTTGTGACAGATAAAACGTCACGTATTTATTTATTTTTTGTTCAATTCCATGGCTGTCGATATTTTCAACGTAATTTTCGACATTTTCATATTTAATTTCTGTCGTTACAAAGCATCTAAAGGTAATTCTGTTTATTGATTTAGAAGCAGAATTTTATACGCTAAAACTTTTATTTGACGCGTTTTTGCTTAAAATAATTAGGCGAGCAGGAAATTCCAAAAAAATGATTTCTCATGTTAATCTTCTATGTACACATTTAAGACAGACACACGGTATACGAGTATGTATTGCGTGTAACAAACATTTTCAAATAAAATCTTATGGTTTTAACTAGTGGCAACACTGTTCCCACATTTTTTCTTGAAATACAAACTTTCACTACATGACTTATCAAATATTACGTTATTATACATAAGTACCGTTGACATAAATTAACATAAACCCACGCTAAATAAAGATGAGTGCTTCGCTAGAGTTTTCTGGAAAAGTTGTTCTTGTAACTGGATCGAGTTCTGGAATTGGAGCTGCAACAGCTGTTTATTTTTCCCAACTTGGAGCAAGCATTGTAATTACTGGAAGAAATGAAAAGAATTTGCAAGAAGTTAGCAGAAAATGTAAGAGAAACGAAAAATCGCCGTTGATTATCGTCGCAGACATGACAAACGAAAACGATGTTAAGAAGATTATTGATGGTACCATAAAACATTTTGGTAGATTGGATGTTTTGGTTAACAACGCAGGCACTTTGGAAAATGGTACGATAGAAACAACATCGATGGAGCAGTATGACAGAGTTTTTAATATAAACGTCCGATCTATCTACTATATAACCCATTTAGCAGTTCCATATCTTATTGAGAGTAAAGGCAGTATTGTCAACGTTTCTAGTGTTACCGGTATTCGTGCTTTTCCTGGAGTTTTAGCATATTGTATGTCCAAGTCAGCAATAGATCAGTTTACAAGATGTATTGCCCTGGAATTAGCGTCCAAGCAAATAAGAGTCAATAGCGTCAATCCTGGAGTAATCATAACTGAACTCCACAAAAGGGGAGGGATGTCTGAAGAACAATATGCCCAATTTTTAGAAAAATCTAAGAGTACTCATGCACTTGGAAGACCGGGAGAAGTAGATGAAGTTGCCAAGACTATTGCATTTTTGGCGAGTGATAATTCCAGTTTTATAACTGGGGCCAACATTCCTGTTGATGGAGGAAGACATGCTATGTGTCCCAGATGATTTTTGTATTATTTTTGTATAATTGTTTAATAAATATTGTTCATATTGATGCAATTTATTTATTTAATAGTAATACATGCTATAAATCTGCACATTTCATATGGATATAGGTCAATAAATTTTAATATCTTATCTGTACCGTCAGTGGCGGCTCGTGGGTTGAAGATTTGGTGGGACACGTTTTAATTAATAATAGTAATAAAAGTTTATTATTATGTAAAATTTATTTAATTAGATTTGTATAGATTTTCCTGGACTGCAAAATTATTTATCACTATGCTCTGTTCCATTTAAGCCATTCAGTAGATGGCACTGGCAACAGCGCAAATCTGATGTAGCCGAAATTACATTGGGTAAACTTATCTCTTGTCTATAATTTCAGCCAATCAAAGATGTCAAAACTATTCCCTATACTCTGCAATACTGAATGGCTTAAATGGAACAAGGTATAGATCACTGAAATTTGAAATATTAGCGTAGCCAAAGCCGCTACTAGACTGATTACGTAATGGACCGGTCCAACTTTTTTTGAATTTTTTATATGTTACGAAGAATTTAAAAATATAAATTCCGTATTTTTTGTTTTCTTGAAATTACGCTTAATAACGCCTAAAATAATTATTAATGTTTTGGCGCGAAAGTTGTGACGTTAGTGTCACTCCGTCATAAGTAGAGAGAACCGACATACGTTACCATTAATATGGCAATATACAATAAGTGTTGCATGAATAAAAATACGTACCCATTACAGATTGTGAACAAAAATCTTTAGAGCTAATGGTAATAAAGTAAGCCAGATAGTTATTATATCATTTCAAAATATATTTGTTTGATTTACTTACATGAATAGGTATAGATGTCGTGTTAAATGTTAATTTATGTAAAACTTCGATAGTACATATTATACATAAATAAAAATGTGACTTTAAGATTTTCTTTAGTATAACATTGAAGTTTTCATACTCACCAGGTGCCATTATTATAATTAAAATAGTATTTAAACTATTTTCTATTATAATTAAATACAACAAAGACAGTATTGATTACAATAATCAAAGCATAATTCATAATAAAAAGTAATCCAACATTTACATTACTATTTACTAAATGATTACAACAATGACAAGTATTGAGATTACAATAATTAAAATATAAATTTATATAATAACTAAATGTTCTTTTAATAAAATATTACTCGGATATATTAAATATGTGTTTGTTAGAGTATGTGTAAAGCCAATCGCGAATTTATGAGCAAAATATGCATGGTCCACTTTATAGTGACCTTTTCACAGAAACTGGACTACTGTAATGACGCTGACGCCACAACATGGCGACCATTTTACGCTAAAATCTTTAATTACATTATTATAGGTATAAAAATGCAAAATATATAGCAATTTTTATTTCGTTTTCATTTATTTATATTCAAAATTCATATGCGACATGTAATTTTTAAAAAGCCGAAGACTTGGACGGGCCCTTTGAAGCCATCAGCTCATCGTTGTTATATTATTGCGGAACTATTTTTTATTATACTGGCATTTTTCGACATTTTAGTTGTTTAAATTGTTGCTCATTTGTAGCAACTTGTAACTCAACTAGGGCGCTCGTATCAACTGGCATTGTGACTAAGAAAACCTTTAGGGAAAGGTTACGTCACAAATTTTGGTTACTAAACTGATTCCTTGGTCATTACACTTATGTAAGCGAATAGGGTGGTGGTTGTATTCGTCTTACGCAAGTTAATGTACAATTCGTGTGTCTCTGTCTGGCGTATGAGCTTGTATACGCAGCAATGAACATATGATCTCAATTTTGATGTGACCCAAGCAGCGCGAACACTCGCCAATGGACTGAGTTTATTAAAAATTATTATATTCAAAATATTTTATTTTGTTTTTTCTGCTTTGATGAGAAATATTTGACCAAATTATTTAATGGAGGAACCGCCACTGGTACTGTGTGTTCTACATGACCCTATGAAGGTCAAATATAAATACATATTTACATATCATAACCCATATCTATTTGTGCGTCTGTTTAAAGCTTAAAATATAACTGCCAACATAATACAAAACTTTTGTCGTAATTTGTGAGTAGTTAACAATGAATCAAGCACTAAAATTCAGCGGCAAAGTCGTTTTAATAACTGGAGCAAGTTCTGGAATAGGAGCTGCAACCGCTTATAAATTCGCCGGGTTAGGTGCAAGTTTAGCTTTAGCTGGTCGCAATTTGGATAATTTAAAACAAGTCGCAGCTAAATGCACCCTTCAAAACAACCCCCAACCTTTGATAGTCACTGGGGATTTAACAAACGAGACTGATACTCAAAACATTTTAGATTCTACCATCAAACATTTCGGAAAACTTGATGTATTGGTTAACAACGCTGGAATTATTGAAACAGGGAGCATTGAAACTACCGATATGGCACAATACGACAGAGTTTTTAACTCTAATGTAAGATCTGTGTATCACTTAACAAGTTTGGCTGTTCCTTATCTCATTTCAACCAAAGGAAACATTGTTAATGTTTCGAGTGTCAACGGAATTCGATCTTTCGCTGGTGTACTTTCTTATTGTATGTCCAAATCGGCAATAGATCAATTCACGAGATGTATAGCGCTGGAATTAGCTCCAAAACAAGTCAGATGCAACGGAGTTAATCCAGGAGTAACTATAACTAATCTGCACAAAACAGGAGGGATGAATGAAGAAAATTATAAGAAATTTTTGGAGAGAAGTAAGGAGACTCATGCTTTGGGAAGACCTGGTAATCCGGAAGAAATAGCTGCAGCAATTGCATTTTTAGCAAGTGACGAAGCTAGTTTTATTACTGGTGCTAGCATTCCGGTTGATGGGGGGAGACATGCTATGTGCCCAAGATAAATAATTAATGCATTTATTTTACATACTTCTGTATATAAAACAAATAAAACATATTTTATATTGGGGAGACGTTTATTTTATTTATATTTAATAATCGTCGAATGTCACATAAGTTTTCTGAAGATTTTTGAATAGACGACTCTGTGATTTGAAGAAAGTATATTGACATATTTACAAGCTATATTAATGGGGTATGTGACCAAATTTTTATTTTTGCATAATATGATACTAGACAAAAAAAATACCCGTATTTTTTACATCGATTAATTATTGGTACTTTACGAGAAAATAATTATTAAAAATTTGGGGAAGGGATTTGTGACGTGACAATGGACCTTTTACATTTTTATTGCACCCTGATGCCTGACGTCATTTTTCAATGCGCCACGTAGTGAAATTCTTACGAATGGAGGGTTATACAGAGGTATATTTTCAGGCTGCCATCTATTGATATTTTCCTTGAACTACACTTGTAACTCAGTTCACTCCGTTGATCCTTTGCTATTTTACACAGACCAAAAAACACTAATTTACACAAATCGCTGTCATGGTGACAGTTGCACGATGGTGCCAAATATAAAGTGAGTGTATGGTATTTGCAATAGTAACTTCCGCTATAATTATAAAGAATACATGACAAATGTGAAATTCTTTAAGTTTCCACAGCCATCCGAAGACATTGAAATATGTAAAACTCAAATATCAAAACACAAGTGACAGAAGACACAATTTTAAAAATGGCGATGGTTTGTTTGTAATCTGATCTTCCATCTCAACTTCTACATCGTCGCATTCTTTCTTGCACGTGACGTCAAAATCATAACCCTCAATTAGAGATGAGGAGGCACCATGTTATCAAGTAAAATAATTAAAAGAATAAGCATTTATTTTCGATAAAAAAATTATTTAAACAACACAAAAACTTAAATAATTTTGTCTTTAACTATAAAGAAATAATTAATAATGAAAAATATATATTTAAAAGAAAAAATAACAATTTTATTCTTCGTTGAGTTGAGCCGAGAAGGATCAGCTGAGAAATCGTTGAAAAAAAAGAGCAAGGCCTTGGTGATCCAGAATATAATTTAAAAAAAAACGGACCTTTCGAACCCTAGTGGTTCATCATCAGCTACAAAAATCATTTTGTGTTACAAGAAAGTTAAGTTTTTGCCAAAGTTTTTACTTTCCGCCATTTGTAATTTTATTTGAAATGTAACTGGTCTCCTCAAAGCGCAAACAACCTACTGCGCACTACATATATGTCATTTTTGTCTATCTCTCTCTTTTGATGTAAAAGGTCCATGGTAGAAGCGTGAAAAAAAACGGTTAGACTGGGAGGGAAAGAGATAGTTATAGCCAGATGTGACCATGCCACACCTACTACAATATAAACGCGACGCTGATAGGTTCTAACATACGGCATATATCCCTACTCCAACACATTAAATTCTTAATAACAATATTATTACAAAGTAATGTTTAGTTTTTATTATTATAATAAGAAGCTACAGTGGTTAGTTTTTATATTTTATGATATATATTGAAATTCGAATATGGTCACAGTCACATACCCCATTGTTGCAGTAATAAGCAGATTCAATATAATTTCCTTAAACCACAGTTTCGTTCATTCAAAAATTTTCCGAAAACTTATGTGACATATGTTAGCACACCCAGAAATGGGTGTGTCATGGAAATATATCTCGATGTGCTTCCATCTCGATTGAAAACATCAGAAAATCAAATGTCATTTTAAGTCAAAATTCTTGTCATCCCCTCATTTAGGCCCCAAATTCACCGTATACCCCCAAAATTTTGGTTTATGGAATATGCCAAGTCGTGTAACTATATCTCCGCTTTCTACAATGTGGAATGTACAATTTTATTTTTGTTAGAGAGAAGTCATCCAAATTAACATTGGACAAGCTGGCGTACAAGTCGCAAACGCTTGTTGGGAACTATATTGTCTTGAACATGCCATCCAGCCAAACGGCTTATTTTATAGAGGCTACCATGACCGAACTCATGACCCAAGCTACAACACTTTTTTCAGCCTTACCGGTGCCGGAAAATTAGTCCCCCGAGTTGTAATGATCGATTTAGAACCCACTGTTATTGGTAGATTTCATCTTACGCCTCTTAAACTTATTAAATATGTTAAATCTTGTAGACGAAATCAGAACTGGAGCTTATAGACATTTATTCCACCCAGAAACTTTGATATCAGCCAAAGAAGATGCGGCTAGTAATTTTGCAAGAGGTTTATACACAATTGGCGGAGAAATGATTGAATTATCTTTGGATAGAATTAGAAAAGTGGTAGATGATTGTGGTAGTTTACAAGGAATGATTTTATTTCGATCTTATGGTGGAGGAACTGGATCAGGATTTACTACTTTATTGTTACAGAGACTTTGTGATGATTATGGCAAAAAAACGAAAATAGATTTTGGAGTTTATCCTTCTCCTCGCGTAAATATTACGGTGGACCTTAAAAGGGGCCAAAATTTTCCCCGGGCCGCCCTCTAAAGTGGTTCCATATCAATAAAAAAAATTATGCTGATAATGATCTGCTTAATACTAATATTTGACTTGATTTTTTCCATTTAATAACATTGGATTTTGGCACAATTTGGAACTTTATTTTTTTCCGAGGCAAAGAGAGATATTAAAAATCCATTCAATATTGGATATATACTAGAATGACACGAAAATTTGTGGACAAAATTAGGGCATTTGACAAATTTTGGGAAAGTGTTTTAAATGACACATATACACCTATTTATACATGCAATTTTATTATTATATATTTTCTTAATCGTTAATACATTTAAAATAGGGTTTTAAAATTTGTGTTTCAAATTTCCCGCTAAAACGCTCTTGTCTCTCATAACGTCACGATCTAGTAGTTTAGTAAATAGTTTGTAAAAATTAGAAGTTCTTTAGAGTTATCTGTATTTTCCTTCAAAAAATGAATCTAATGCCCGGTTTTATAAACAAATTTAATCTCGGGTTTCAAAATCCGAGATTTTGTACATATAATAATATATGCAAAATCCTGGATTATAATTATAATCCTGGATAAAAATTTAAATCCCTTTTATAAAACCGGGCATAAATGTTGCGTGGGCAGTTTGGGTGGGCATGTTGCGTGGGCAGTTTGGGTGGGCATGTTGCGTGGGCAGTTTGAGTGGGCATGTTGCGTGGGCATCATAAACCACTATCGGCGGAGCCCTAGGGAAAACTCGGTGAAGCCGAGGTTACGCTAGTTATTTACTAAACTACTAGATCGTAACGTCATGAGCGACAAGAGCATTTTAGCGGGAAATTTGAAACAAACATTATTTAATGTTATTTTATATGTTTTAACGATTAAAAAAATATGTAATAATAATTTTGCATCTATAGTTAGGTGTATATGTGTAATTTAAAACACGTTCCCAAAAATTGTCAAATACCCTAATCGCACAAAAGCCCAAAAAGCTATACTCCGTTCGAATTAAGAATAATAATTGAGACTTCAATTCTTGTCTACATATTTTTGGGTTATTCTAGTGTTCGCAATCGAAATTAACGATAGAGGCGCTGATTTTCGAAACAAGATGGCCGCCATACGATGGGTTTGACATATGACAGTTCACATTGTTCACTGTGTCGTTGATTGTGTATACAAATCGAGTTTAAAAACTTATTTATATGAAGGCGATAAGTTTAAATAATTAATTATTAATTACTACACTACACACTCAGCTGTTACTTATTAAATATGGCGCTTGTATGATTGCTTTCCGGAGTACCAATTTGTGCCACGAGAGGGGAATTTTATCTACGATTATATTCCAATATTATATGGATTTTAAACCTCTTATTACTTCCGAGAAAAATAAAGTTCCAAAATGTGCCAAAACCCAATATTAATTAAATGGGAAAAATTAAGTGTATTTAGGCCCAGCCAAATATTAATATTAAACGAAATCATTGCCCGCATATTTTTTTAATTTATTTATTTGGAACCATTTTAGGGGTGGCCAATTAAAATTCGACTTGTCCCCTTTTTAAGATCATCCAAAAAACATTGAACAGAACATTAGTTTAAATGTATATTTTTATAGATATCTCCTGTAATAGTAGAACCTTATAACGCAGTATTAACAACTCACGGTACCCTAGAATATGAGGATGTAGGTTTTGTAATGGACAACGAAGCTTGTTACGAAATATGTGACAGAAATTTGAACGTACCTCGTCCCACATATACAAATTTAAACCGTTTATTAGCTCAAGTATTTTTCCCAAACAATAATTTACAATTTTACCATTTTTAATTTCTAATAGGTTGTTTCGTGTGTAACTGCTTCTTTGCGATTTGAAGGCTCCGTAAACTGCGACTTAACAGAAGTACAAACAAATCTCGTCCCATACCCTCGAATACATTTCCCTTTATTAACGTACGCGCCTTTTGTACCTTGTATGAAAGCAAGTCATGAACAACTTTCAGTGTATCAGTTAACAAGTTCTTGTTTTGAACCGGCAAATCAAATGGTTAAGTGTGATCCAACACATGGGAGATATATGGCGTGTACTTTGTTGTACAGAGGAGATGTACCCCCGAATGATGTTAATAGCGCTATTGCTTCAATGAAGTCGAAAAGGACGATACAGTTTGTTGATTGGTGTCCCACGGGATTCAAAGTAAGACAATACAGAATAACTTAGTTACGAACTCATTACTTCAGTTGGTACCTAATAGATATATGTTGGTATTGGTACTAACCAATGTTTCGTCACAAATTCCTAACCAAACATATTACAATCTTCTCATCCACATTCATACAAACAGATAACACTAAATTACATAATTTATTGTAGTTTTTTAGTTATGTGGGTAAATTTAAATTAACTTAACACTTTTTACCTCCCGTCATAGATAAAGGGAGGTAATGTTTTCGGTCCAACAATTCGATAATGAGTTTTCAGTGAGTTAGCATGAATTAGGGTCCACACAACACGTTTTACTATTTTTACCTGGATGTCTGTCTACTTTTTATATGTTACGAAGAATTTAAAAACCGAAATTCCGTATGTTTTGTTTTTTGTTTTCTTGAAATTATGCGCCTAAAATAATTATTAAAGTTTTGGCGCGAAAGTTGTGACGTTATCGTCACTCCGCCATAAGTAGAGAGAACCGACATACGTTACCATTAATATGGTAATAATATACAATAATTTTTGCAAGAATAAAAATACGTATCCATTACAAACTGTGATCAAAAATCTTTAGAGTTAATGGTAATAAAGTAAACCAGATAGATTATATTATTTCAAAATATATATTTGTTTGATTTACCTACTACATGAATAGGTATAGAAGTAATGTTAAATGTTAATTTATGTAAACCTTCTCTAATACGAATACGTATTATATGTAAATAAAAATCAGTTAAGTAAAATTAATAATTTTGGCTCGTTTTTATAATCAGGTTAATTATTCGTTTTAATTGTGACAGTATTGATTACAATAATCAAAACATACTTCGTAATAAAAAGTAATCCAACATTTTCATTCCTATTTACTAAATGATTACAACAATGATAAGTATTGAGATTACAATAATTAAAACATAAATTATAATATAAATTTATTTAATAAGTAAATTTACTTTTAATCTTCATAAAAAATTACTCTGATATGTCAAATATGTGTATGTTAGAGTCCACTCTAAAGTGACATTTCCACTGGGTATGGACGACTGTAGTGACGCTGACGTCACAACATGGCGACCATTTTACGCTTCAAAAATTAATTACATTATTATCAGTATAAAAATACAAAATATATATGAGGAAATTTTATTTCGTTTTCATTTATTTATATTCAAAATTCATATGTGACATGTAATTTCTAAAAAGCCGAAGACTTGGACGGGCCCATTGGCGGGAAGTCATATTTTACGGAAAGATCTTACATAAATTTATGAATACAAATCCATTTGTTTAAATTTATCATACAAAGCACTTCAATAGAAGCATTTGTAACTTATTTCGATAAGATTTTTTAAATTTATTTGAGATATTCTCACATTTTACGTCTAAATTTTTTAGAAACAAACGCCATAGATCTGTTGTTCTTACTATGCGCAGATCGCCATTGCGCATATCTTAATTCTCTTTAAATTGAAAAGGTCCATTGTTTGTTTTCAAATTCGATCATTAGAGCAAACAGAAATTTTTGTAAAATTTATTATTTAAACGAATGTGTTTATATGTAATCTGTAAAATCTTGCCCTGAAAAATGCACAAGCATATACCAAAACGTCGATTTTGTAAAAGCTGACTGATTGGCAGTAATTTTCTTTCTCAAAGGTTGGAATAAATTACATGCCCCCCACAACAGTACCAGGAGGAGATTTGGCGCCAGTTATAAGATCAGTGTGTATGATGTCAAATTCTACTGCTATAAGAGAAGCCTGGGCCAGAATAGGAAAAAAATTCGACCTAATGTACAACAAAAGAGCGTTTGTCCACCATTACGTGGGCGAAGGTATGGAAGAAGGACAATTTAAAGAATCGAGGGACGATCTCGCTGCTCTAATTTTAGATTACAAAGAAGTAGACACAGATAAATTTTAAAAATTTTATTGACTGTAAATTTAACCAGCTAAAGGATTTGCGTGGATTGTAACAGTATTAACTCTAGTTTCTGTTAAAGGTCTGTAGTTTTTCGGGTTTACTGGAAGTTTTTCTAATTCATCTACCACGTCCAATCCGTCGATCACCCTACGAGAGAATTCGTCAGTATATTTTCGTTACAAAATTAAAAACTTACTTTCCAAATATTGTATATTTTAAATCGAGATGTGGCTGTGCATTATAAGTAATAAAAAATTGACTTGCATTTGTGTTTGGTCCATTATTTGCCATAGAAACAATACCTCGAGTATTATGTTTTAACTCTTC
Source organism: Harpalus rubripes (assembly GCA_963082715.1). Lineage (NCBI taxonomy): Eukaryota > Metazoa > Arthropoda > Insecta > Coleoptera > Carabidae > Harpalus > Harpalus rubripes. Next base: position 1,866,315 of record OY720453.1, on the reverse strand, counting down.
TTTTAATTCGTCTTCGAATTTCTTTCCCCATATAGATTGCCCCCCTTTTCCTGTACCACCAGGATCGCCAGTTTGCACAATAAAACCCTTGATATTTCTGTGGAATAAACTACCATTATAATAATCGCTTGCGCACAAGGCGAGAAAGTTTTCGCAAGCCTTCGGACAGGCTTCGCAAAATAGCTCGATTTTAATGTCCCCCAAGTCTGTGTGCAGTGTAACCGACTAAAAATATATTCAGTATTATTCACTGTTAATAATACATGAATATAAATTAATTTACCATTATTTTTATGGCTTGTTTTTTAGAGGTTGTGTAATGTTGACAGTGATCAAGACCGCGCCATCTACATTGTACGCCGAGAAAATTTAAACATGGTTTACGGACGTAAATTGTGGTAAAACTTGTGTACAGTTTGCAAAATAAACTATTATTGTGAATTTATTTAGTGTTGTTATAGTTAATGTAGAATATTCTGCATAAAACATAAGTATTATTGGTGAGTAATCGTATCTGTTAATGTTGAAAGTATTGGTAGTAACATAACCAAACACCAAACATTTTGCCTTGAATTCTTGAATATTCGCTGATACAAGATCCACGCATTGTTTATGTTTTCTTTAAAGATAAAATATTTGTATCATTACACATTTATTTTATTTCGTTGCATGTAATTCTTGATGGATGTGTTGAGTAATATTTGTGTTATCTGGAGGGATGTTGTGCATTTTTTTTGTGATTTATTGCTAGACAGTGTACATGAAGTTCCGTACAAAACGCCAGGGATTCTCCCGGTGTGGTAGCGATAGCGGAATTTCTTGTGATGGGACCAGAAGCCCTGACAATGTAGAGGAGTCTTCTGCGAACAGCATGGGAACAAATTCTTCTCTCCCAGATGTAGAAGAAAGTATGTATGATTGCTAAATCATAAAAAAACACTCAATACTCTTATATTGTGTAGATTCAACAAAAAATTCTTCAGGTGAGTTCGTTTCGAATCCTATTATTTTTGCGAGACAGAACAAAAATACATCTAGGTCGTCTAGTTTTGAGAAAAAGGAAGTTATGGAATCGGCATCCGTTTCATCCCTGACAAAAGATTTAGAGTTAGGCGAAAAATTAGCTAAATGTCGTTTTAAAGATAACGAAACTACGAGGCAATGGAATAAATTTCTTGCCGGCAAATTTACTGAATCCGACGTTTCAGATACATCCGCTAACATGAAATCACACAACACTTCAGTTATGAAGGCTAAAAATTTTGTTGAAAACATATTTGCCCGCAAAAGAAAAATTTCAAACACGAGTTTGAGTTCTGATACTACAGAAATGGACCAGCAATTATTCAAAATGCCCAAAAACCGGTCTATATCTCATAATGTGGACAAGAATGTTTATTCGTACACCGATACGGATTCAGATATTACTGAAAATTGTCCAACAAATTTAGAGATTCCTAAAACACATGATAAAAAGTCTCTAACGAAAAAGAAAAGATTTTCAGTAGAAAACTTTGTTTTAAATAAGGAAAAGGAAATACCTATAGGTAAAAAAATAAGAAAACGGTCGCGAATTTTACGGATATCAGGTAGTGAATCTGAGTCGTCGAAATCCAACGAAAATTTAAATGACGACCAGGAACAGGAATCTTCTAAAAAAAAATCACCAACCAAGAAAACTGAAATTAAAACCATGGATTCAGAACAGGAATCTTTATCTAATTCCGTGAAAGATATAAAGATGAACGAATCGAAAAAGAGACGTAAACACAGACGACGCACAGATACAAATATAAATAATAATCTAGATTTATCTACTACAGCGTCTGCAGAATCTAATGTAGAAATTAATAACACAACCGAATTGAATACAAATCTTGAGGAAAACGAAACAGAGAAAGAAAGAATAATGAATAGCATCGGTCTTAACAGAAAATCACTACCAGCAAATAATTTATCAAATACGGCCGATAAAACTTCCGAACTTGATGGCGTCGAAAAGAAACTCAGAAGGAGCACCCGAAAATTATCAGATTTATCCGTTGCCTCTGAAGCTTCCCACACAAGTTTAGAAATCAAACAAAAAAATCCAAAAGACGTAACTTATTACGAAAAAAAATTCAACACCCAGTTTTCCGTTTCTGTAAAATTAAACCCAGATATTGTCTGTAACTGGTTAAAACAACGAAACGTTGTGAATGGGTGTGAAAGCCCCACGAAAAATTGCAGGATACTTCTTGAAAGGGTTCCGGAAACACCCGTTGCCGAACGGAAAAGATCTTTGATTTTAAACAGAAATTGGGATAAATTTGAAGTCCGGATTCGGCCGAAACCCAAATTTCAATATATTTATAAAAATGATGTGAATGCAATTACGTCTAAAAATGAGATATTTAAAGAGGCACAACTCTCCGAAGGATTTAAATCTCCAATTGTGAAAAAAGTCAAAAATAATATCAATCAACTGAAAATTACAGAAAATTCTCAAACTGGGCAAAATATTTTGGAAGAACCTAAAAAAATTATTTTTGAAACACCTAAAATTGCTGTAGTTTCAAACAAAAATCAATTGAAAAAGTCGCAGAGTCGTACAAATTTGTCTGAAACAAATATAACTAAAAAACCTGACGATTTAAAAATTACCAAAATCTCGGAAAAGGCAAATTCTACTGCCGAATTAACAAAAACAGTAACAGTTTCTACCATTAAAGAAAAAAATGAACACAAAAGGGTGCACAGGTCAACAAATATTAAATCGAACATCGAAACAAATTCAGACATTTCTCATTCAAACCAAAACATTATGAAAACAACTCCCATAATAAAAGAGCCCAAGAAAAAAACTGATCAACAAACTACAAAACCCGGTCAAAACGTCTCGAAAAGAAAAACAAAATCACAAACAAAACCGGCTTCATGCGACATAAATCGACTAACTACAGAAACGCGCATACAAATCAAAACACCTGAAAGAATAAACGAAGAATCAAAAGATAAAAAAGAACACAAATCAGACCACAGAAAAGACAACCGACGCAGTTTATCAAAAGAAAAACAAACAAAAATACAGGGAATTGAAAAACTGCCCTCTCCTGATAAAAAAGATACGTCCAAACAAATTTCCAAACCCTCCAAAGTTACAGACAACCGCGTACAAGGAGCTTACGACAATCCAGATGAAGATGTCCACGAATATATTCAAGAAAACTCCATCGACACAACCCAAACATTCATTGAAGACATTAATTTCTTGTCGCAATATTACGACACAATTCCCCAATATCGCGATTCGGATTACAACATGTCTGATGAAGATCACATTGATATTGTTGAAGAAAAGTTCAATTGGTCCCCTGAAGAAATTGAAAACAGCGAACAAACTATTGCCGAATTATTACCAGAATCAAAATTAGACATTTCCCAAAAGAATAAAGACGATGTAAATATATCAGAACCGGTAAATATTACGGAAAAACCTGCCGATAAAAATAAAGAAGAAACTGAACAGAAAATGAATAGATCTGAAGAAAATAAGAATAAACTTAAAAATACTCATAAAAAATCTGACGAATCAAAAAGTAAAATTCCGCGGCAGAAAAGTGTGGAAAATGTGCCCAAGAAGACTGAAAAACAACAGGACGAATCTATGAGCAAAAAACATAAAAAACCGACTTCACACGAACATAAAACAAAAATAGACACACACGAAAATGAGAAAGAACATGAAAAAATAATTGATAAAGAAGTAAAAACACCCGAAATAAGTAACAAATCTCAGGAATCGAAACCCAAAACAGATTCAAAATCGAAACATGTTACAGAGGTTAAGCAAAACGAAATTGTCAAACCAGTCCAAGAAAATAAAATATTAACAAAAATTTCCAATAAAACTATTGAAAAAGAACTAGTAAATTCAGTTGAGGAATCTTGCAAAACTACAACTGATTCCCCCAGTGATGTACAACAAAAAAAACCTGTACGCCAAGTACAACAAATCAGCGATTCATTCACAAACCTCAGCGAATTAAAAATAACAATTAGCAATACTCTATCATCTCCCCAAAAACCAACAGAAACATCTTCCAACACCCCGAATCGTAACACAGATTCCAGCGAACCCCACACCCCAGATAGCCACCCAAAAACACCAGATATAGTTTTCCCAAAACCCAAAACATTTAAATTTGAAAAAAATGAAGTCAAACGTCCACCAACGCGCCCAAAAAAGGTCATATTAAAACGACCTGTTTTGAGCACACCAACGTGCACACCAAGTGCTCAGAGTACTCCTAAGAGTAGTCCGAGTACTTTCAAAGTTCCAGTTTCGCCGATTGGCCAATCGTAAGATATAAAATAGTGAAAATTAGGCTGTTTGTAATGTTTTGTATTTTTTAGGGCGAAGTCGTCAGCGAATCAGTCTGTTCGATCAACTGAAAGCAGTATCAAGTAAATCATTTTTGTAATTTTGTAGGATTTGTGTTTATTTTGTGTTTTATAGGCTGCCAATATCACCACCGAAAAAACAGGCTAAAGAATTGGACACGATTTCACTTTATGCGGAAACTATAGGGTATGTATATTCTTCACAAATCACAATCAGTGAAACATTTTATTTTTACATCTTTTCTAGTTGTATTTTAAAAATAAAAGACAAAATAGTGGGGTTGTATTTTTTAATGCAATTACAATTGTTGCTTTCTGAAATAAGATTGATTGTTACAAAATACATTAAACTATTTCTGAAATTTAATTGACTATTCTGAATTACATTTAACGCTTTTTAAAATAAAGTTGACTATTGTAAACTACATTCGACGCTTTTTGAAATAAAATTGCCTATTGTAAATTATATTGGACGCTTTTTGAAATAATGTTGACTATAGCAAATTTGATTATTGTAAATTACATTTAAATTATTTTTTAATAAAGTTGACTATTCTGAAATGCCTTTGACGCTTTTTGAAATCATATTGATTATTTTAAATTACCTCGGACGCTTTTGGAAATAAAATTGACTATTGTAAATTACATTTAAATCAGTTTGAAATTAAATTGACTATTCTGAAATACTTTTGACGCTTTTTGAAGTTATATTGACTATTTTAAATTATATTGGACGCTTTTGGAACTAAAGTTGACTATTGTAAATTACATTGGACGCTTTTTCAAATAAAGTTGATTATTGCAAATCATATTTGACTCATTTTGAAATAAACTTGATTATTGTAAATTACATTTAAATCATTTTGAAATCAAATTGACTATTCTGAAATACCTTTGACGCTTTTTGAAATTATATTGACTATTTTAAATTACCTTGGATGCTTTTTGAAATAAAGTTGACTATTGTAAATTATATTGAACGCTTTTTCAAATAAAGTTGATTATTGTATATTAGAAATAAATCATTTCAAATTTGAATTAACTATTCTGAAATACTTTTAATGCATTTTGAAAATATATTGACTATTTTAAATTACATTGGATGCTTTTTGAAATCAAGTTGAGTATTTTAAATTACATTGGACGCTTTTTGAAATAAAGTTGACTATTGTAAATTACATTGGACCCTTTTTCAAATAAAGTTGACTATTGCAAATCACATTTGACTAATTTTGATATAAAATTGATTATTGTAAATTACATGTAAATGATTTTGAAATATCTGAAATACCTTTGACGCTTTTTGAAATTATATTGAGTATTTTAAATTTCATTGGACGTTTTTAGAAATAAAGTTGATTGTTTTTAATTACATTCGATGCTTTTAGAAATAAAGTTGACTATTGTAAATTACATTGAACGTGTTTGAAAGAAAATTGACTATTACAAATTATATTTGATTCACTTTGAAATAAAATTGATAATTGTAAATTACATTTAAATCATTTTGAATTTAAATTGACTATTCTGAAACAGCTTTGACGCTTTTTGAAATTGTATTGACTATTTTAAATTGCCTTTGACGCTTTTAGAAATAAAGTTCACTATTGTCAATTACATTGGACGCTTTATGAAATAAGATTGTGTATTTTCATTAACATTTGACACGTTTTAAAATTAAATTGACTTCTGAAATGCATTTGACGCAATTTGAACTGAAATTAACTATTCTGATTTACAACGAATTCTTTTTGAATAAAGCTGAAAAGGAGAAAGCACCCAGCACCTCTCACAAATTATTAAATATGAAATAAACATAGTAAATGAATTCAAATTAATAACAACCCTCTGCTACACTTTTCGTAGGGTTGAGAGTCTAGCAGACATGTCCACCAAAGACGATTCCGAACCCGAAGAAGACTTCTCCATCGACATGATAAATTTCATCCCGGAAATGGACCCGGTTAAAGAATCAAACATGAAAGAATGGATAGACAACACCGTTAAAGTCCACGTAGAAAACGAAAAAATTCCTGAAGAAATAACACCACCTAAGGCTAAACCAGTCGCTAAAGTTGAAGAGGAGAAATTTCCTCTCATTTTTAAAAATTACTGCAACAATTTGTTAATGTACGGTAATTGTCGGCCTCGGAAACCATGTAAACTCGACCACGAACTTCCCATCGGCTGGGAGGAAGAAATTCTTTGTCTTTCAGTCGAACAAGTCATGAAAGTTTACAGACATTACAGAAATTATGAGAATATACTGAAGAAAATATTTTCTGTTATTACCGGACGGTTAGGGGAACTTAGGGACTTTAACAATTTGATTAGTATGGTCAAAGATGTTTTAGAACTTAAAATGAATACTGATAGGGCTCCGTTTATAAACGATATTATAACTGCGTTATGTAAAACCGGAGTTACTTTTCATTCTATCGTAGAAGTTGTTTATAAAAACGCAAATGTTAACAAAAATTTACGCGATTTGTTAAGTGATATTTTGTTGAACTTAACAGTCGATAAAGGCGATTCATATGAAAATTGGCCCGTTATAAAAGAATTATTATCCAGCAAAAATTATGATATTGACATTGGGATGATCAAAGCTATAATTATTGAATGCCTAGAAAAAGAACCGTATAATAAAGATTTATATTATAAAATATATCACGATTTATTGAAAAATATATCAGACGCAAAACTAACTTCTATTTTTGAGTCTTTATTAAACAATTTCTATGTCCGACTTCAAAAAAATAATTATATAACTGAAGCCAATGAATTCAACGCGCGTTGTCAAAAATTAAACATCACTGTCGGTCTTAAAAGTGATCATTCCTCCCCTAAAACTCCCTTATCAACAATTACAAGCACCCCTCAAAGTCAAAACCTGTCGAATTCTGCGCAAAAAGTTTCCCCCGTCCCCGCCCCAAAACAAAATTCATTGATACCCCAAAATTTCGTACCATATCAACATATCCCCAAAAAACCATCGGTACAAAAAAACATTTCGCCCAGCACTTCCGCACAGCCTAAAAATCGACCGGCACAACAAGATCCTCCGGTACAGCCCGCAGGTAATTTTGTACCACAAAATATCGCGCCTGGGACGTCGGCGCAAGTCGCGCAAAAAGTAATTTTTATACCAAATCGCCTACCGACAACTCCGCCGTCCGCTCAACCAAAAGAAATGCATGCAAATTATTCCCAGCCGGTACCAAATTTTGTACCAAATCCGGTACAACAAAATATTTCAGCCGGTTCGTCCCAATCAATCGATTTTTCACATCAACCTTCAAATTATCCTGCGAATTATTACCAACAAAACAGACAACCTTACAACAAGCAACGGGTAAAACCTAAAGTAAATTATAGCCATGGATGGTACCCCCCTCAAAAGAGAAATTTATTGAATCAAAACCCGTCGGAAATATCTAAAGTTAAGTTCAATCCTTGTGAAGTAAACGAGGCAATGTACTCCGAAAATATTTCCAAAATTGTGACCCTCATTATCAAATATAAGGACAATGAACATACAGATTTATTCATCAAAACCAGTTTTGATGCGCTGTTAGATTCCAGTCACAATTTTCCAACTTTTGTCGGGAAGTTATTCGCAACTGCGAGACGTAAGTTGGTGAGGAATTATTTGGACAATGTCTATTGTATTTTTTAGTTTCAGCTGTAAATCAAATAAACGATAAAGAGTCTATGTACATTTTAAAAACTTTGGGATTAAATATAGTTTTATATTTGATTCAAGCGAATAATTGGGATCATGCGTATAATGTTTATATGATGCTCAAACAGTATATTACAGACGATTTGTTCAACGTAAAAGTAAGTGGACAATTCTTTATCGTTCTATACAGGTATTTTACAATTTTGGTACAAACTTTAAGGACCAAAATGAGTAAAAAACTTAATCAACATATGTGTTATCTTCAATTGTTAAGCAAAATAAAATAAAACTGACAAAGATAGTGCTCGAAAAAATTGTCCTATACCAATAAAAGACTATAAAAATACAATATTATATGAAACATTTTTCTCAATTTCTAATAGTTTGAAAATTAAATATTGTTAAGATTGCTACATCATTTAAACTATTATTCACGAAAGATGACTATTCAAGGTCACTTGTGGGCCGTCTGATATAATATTACTTGCAGATAATTTCAGTGCATTTCGTATACATAGACGTGCAACAAGAAATATTTATGGACACATTTTAACAGAAAAAATAAGAGTAGTTTATTTGAAAATTATGTTTCTTTCTAAATAATGTCTTTCTGAAAGATTTATGTTTTTCACTTATGTTTTTACAATATACAAAAACATAGACTTAACTTATAAACCAAGGAATAATAATTTGATTTAAACGTCAACGCCACTGGGTAAATATTAGCACAGAGGGCAGTGTAGTAGATAATTAGGTATCTGTAATTCTACGACATATGTCATTATTATTTATAGTGTGTTAGAAAGTAATGCCACTATTTACGTATATCTGTCATACCACATAAATTAAATAGATATAGGTCAAATAATCTTTCTCTTTCTAACACAAAATGTTGCTAAGCTACTGCTGTAAAGTGATGTGTATTCTTTCGTCGAACAATTGACTTTGAATAGTCATCTTTCGTGAATAATAGTGTAGTACAATTATTTGATTTTTTTTTTTGAAAAATGAAAACATCTTACCCAGAAACCCGAACTGTAACGAAACCGTAACCGAGAACCGCACCGATATTTGACTTTATGAAACCGTAACCGAAAACTGAAACCTATATTTTATTTTTTCAAATATGGAAACCGATACGTTAAATAAATTCGTTCTGTAACCGAAAACATAACCGAACCGAAATAATATTGATACTATAACCGTAAATATATAAAAATAGGTATTTTTTATTAACCCACATCTTTCGCAGAAATAGTTTGTATACTTTCGAGTTCATAAGGAAGTAGTTTCTTATTTTTCAAAAAATTAAAGCATTTTACTCCATTTTTCAATTATTTTTTGCAATTATAATAAAAGAAAATTATACATTTGTTGATATTTTTCATTCAATCACTCATTTAGTTTACGTATTACTATTGGAATAGAATTATTATTATAACTTAAAATTAAATATTAGTAATTTGCGAAACTTATTTAATTTTTGTTGCAAAAATAAACTTCAGAACTTTAATGTGAAAACTTCAACTTATAGTTACTTTTTGAACCGCAATTTTTATTTTTCGATCACACCTTAAAATAATTATTTACAGATTCTTTTCGAATTTTGAATTCCGAACAAACCGAATATATCTATTACCTATTAGTACTACTTGTTAGTAAAACTGGTAATTTTTCATTTAAACCGAAAAGAACTGAAACCGTAACGAAAACGAAATTTATTTGTTTTTTAACCGAAACGAAAACCGATATAATATTTAAAAAAAACCGTAATCGATAACCGAAAACGAAATTTTATTAATGTAAAAACGGTTAACCGTAACCAAACCCCAATTTTTTTCGGTTCGAGTCCCTGATCTTACCAAACCTTCGCAAGATTGAAAGGTAAAATTTTACGTAATTGAAGTTGCCCCACGTTAGGCGCCAATATTCGAGATAGATGTAAACCTCGTAAAAATTCATTTTTCACTGCCTTATATGTCGGAAACTATTGAAGATTGGATCCATTTTGGTTAAGCTCTTACTTATTTTGGTCAGTACTAATGTCGTTAATATTTAAATGCAAACAAGTTTTATGTAATCGAAGTCGCCCCACGTTGGGCGCCAATATTCGAGATAGAAACAAACGCCGAAAAAAATATTTTTCACTGCCTTATATGTCGGAAACTATTGAAGATCAGACTCATTTTAGTTAAGCTCTTATTCATTTTGGTCAGTAATATATGCCGTTAATATTTAAATACGCTCTAGCAAACCTCGCTAAATCCTAACACTGCATTGAAAAAATCTCTTTTTTGAGTTTATTTTTCTTTATTAAATTCCTACGATTTCTGTGCCTTGTTTATAATTCGTGCACTGTCAAAAGCCATAAAATCCATTGTATTCTGTTTCATATTCCATGAAATCATGCCATTGGTTGCAAATCCTCTCCATTTTAATTTTTGAATTTTTTGTGTTTATAATAAACAAATCCGTTGTGTTTGTTGCTATTTATTGATTAGGACACTGTTAAAATTCACAAAACCAGGACGAATTAAGCTTTGTTAGAAACTATTATTAAAATGAATTTGTTTCTTTTTAAAGTAAATTTTCCGTTTTAGATGTACATAAAAGAAAATCATTCCTATTTCAAGCGAATGTTGATCATTGCGCATATGTTAATAAAAAAATTGGATATTGAAAACGCTTGGGAAATGATTAGAGGTAATTTTTAACTTTTATTTCAATGACTGACAACATAATAATGTTTTTGTAGATTATAATTTTCAGCTAAATGGAGTTTTCCACGGCGAAGATGACGACATATCTTTTTTGAGAAGTGTTATAGAAGAATTATTAAATACTTTAAAAAGTAATCCATTTAAAATTTACAAAAGCAAGCCGTGGGATATTGGAATAGAAGTTATGCAGTATGTCATGAAGCATAAGATAGATTTAGGTGAGAATTTTTTCCAAGGATACCACTACCAAAATTTTGACTATTTTTATCATCAATAATTTTGTAGCAATACTAATAATAAATATCAAAAATTTAATACTTAACAAGACTATTAGAGTTTTTGTTGTCCTATCTTTGTAATTGTCCGGGATAAGTAATTAATTTTTATTTTTAATAAATGCCTTTTAAATTATTTAAATTATTCAGCAAAATTTAATAGGAATCTTATATGATTAAATATTAAAATAACCAAAGATGGCAGCACAATTAACTGCGAACAAATTGTATTACATAAATGCTCAAAAGGTTGCCGATATGTATATATTTTTCCCACTCCCATCGAAGTAGGCTATTAGCACGTTGTTTATTTACCGTCAAGGTATTTGTTTGTTTCTATTAACGACGGGATGTAAGTAACTTACCTCCCTCTTTCTCAAATACCAACAGTTATTTTAAACGTGTAAAATATTTACCCATTATTATAATTTAGGATTTTGAAATTAAGTTCTTTCAAATTGTCCTCATTTCACAAATATTTAAAAGTTACCATTTAAAGTTTATAAGAAAAGTCAATCATAAACGATAAATCTACTGCCTCAGGCCAGTAGAATTTGAAATCTATTCTGTGAATGAGGGAAAAAAATGTCAATTCTGAATTTGAAATTTAATAGAATGGCGTCTCGTGGCCGCGTGCCTAAGTGTCAGGTCGCGAATCTGGGGAACCGGGTTCGATCCCTACCGACGCCAAATATTTCCAATTTTAAACGTCACAAAATTGACCCCTGTGGTGCACTTTCCACGCCAGCAATGAGTGCCCGCGAGGTGACGCCTGGTAAGCGCCCGCACGGAACAAATATTTCATCATTACCGATATCTGTGTACAAAGCAGATTGGCACACCCAGCAATGGGTAATAAGCCGTGATGATATATTTATATTTATTTATTTATAAAGTTACGAAATCATTGGGAGTGGAAAAAATATTCAATTCGAGAGTTAAACTTCTTTGATTTAATTGCCTGCCCTCGCTGTGCTCGGGTGTCAAACATATCCTTCGTTGGTAAATACTATAGCGTAAATAACTATTTTTGTCATTAACATAAAAACAGTTCTTAATAAAATTTTGGTAGCGTTTTACATTTTATATAAAAACATTTTTGTAATATTTATGTTTTTATTTTAGATCTATGTTCTTGCCTGAATGAAATTTTCATATATGCGTTTAACAACAATGTTCCACCAGAATTTACTTTAAATTTCGTAAATAAGACTCCAAATTGGTATGATTATCTCAGTAAACCGATTTTTAGGGCGTTTATTGTTCACGCAGTTGAAAATGATTATTTTACTTGGGCTAAAAAACTTTTCCTTACAGCTATGAACTACGATGTTTATCCACCGCTATTTGTAAGTAAAAATTATTAAAATTTAGCTGTGCTTATTAAATCCCGACAAAGGGACTGCAGTCTGTTTTCGACTTCAGTTATGACGTCTCATTTGTAAAGACATACGTTGTATTATATTTCTCCAAATCTAACAATAACGCATAGCATAACACTCGGGCCGAGCTTTCCAAGAGCGACTTTTGTGCTTTAGGTTAGGTTATTAAATAAATTAAAAGACGGGTTTTACACTCGAAGAAAAACTGACAAAAATAGTGATCGGACAAAATGTTGTCTATGAGTACGTTTATCTCGACGTTTCAAGCCGCTTGAATTTAGTAAATCTCTTTTCAATCTTCGAAATAAACGATCGAGATTAATATTTTAAGTCGCTTGAAAATGTCAAGTCAAGCCTATAAAATAACAGGCTTGGACTTATTTCTCAATTTCTAATAGTTACGAAGTTATTGAAAATTAAATATTGGTTAAGGTCGCCACAACATTTTACTTAGTAGGTATAATTATTCATCTAAACCTCTGAAAGGTAAACAAGAAGTCTCATTTAATCGAAATCGCCCCACGTTGGGCGCCAATATTATACTTATTGGCGTCCAACGTGGGGCCATGTATATATTTGCGCCCAACGTGGGGCGATATATTGGCGCCCAAGGTGTGGCGATATATTGGCACCCAAAGTGGGGCGATATATATTGGCGCCCAACGTGGGGCAATAGCTACCTCAAATAATTTCTGTATTATTAAAGATACAATAAAATACTATAAGACAATCTTATAGAAAACCAAGGGGGACATCCGAATACAGAATAAAATATTTTTTTAAACCAGTAGTTCTCAAGTTACAACACAAAGTTAAATATTTTTAAATGGGATTTTTCTCAATATTTTTGTTATGTTACGATATAAATTGATTACATGGTTGAATTCAGAAAAAATACTCTATCAAATGGATCTAAAAAATATGTATCATCCAATTTAAAAAAATGTAACTTTGTGCTGTAACTTGAGAACCACTGGTTTAAAAAATATTTTCTTCTGTATTCGAATGTCCCCCTTGGTCTTCTATAAGATTGTCTTATAGTATTTTATTGTATCTTTAATAATACAGAAATTATTTGAGGTAGCTATTGCCCCACGTTGGGCGCCAATGTATATCGCCCCACGTTGGGCGCCAATATCCTTAATAATAAAGAAATTATTTAAGGTAACTCGTTTACACCTTCTATATATATATATATATATATATATATATATATATATATATATATATATATATATATATATATACCGGGTGGAACATCATACCTGTGTACATAGGCGATTCATATGAGAAAAACAGTTCTTTCGTGCGCATTGCTCCCCAAATTATTTTAGACAAAAATGCTTCAAATAAATGTTGTAGAGCATAAAATTCTGCATCTAAATCAATAAACAGAATTACTTTTACATGCTTTGTAACGACAGAAATTAAATAAGAAAATATTGAAAATTACGTTGAAAATATCAAATAGCCATGGAATTGAAACAAAAATAGAAACAAATAAATGTCTGACGTTTGACAGATAAATAACTAATTTGACGGTAAAATATCAAAATGAATTCAGTTTATTCTAACGAAGAAAGGGTTTTTATAATAAAAACTTTTTATAGTGGAAATTGTTTACGTATAGTTAGAGATTTATTCGCCGTGAAATTTCCAAATAAGCCAATTCCAAGAGCTACAACAATACGCGCTTATGTTCAAAAATTTGAATCCACGGCAAGTGTTGCGGCGGAAAATAGTACAGGTAAATTTAAATTTGAATATTTTTTAAGAGATTTACAAACAAATCATATCTTTATTTATAGGAAATAAAAATAATCGTATTAATTTAGAAAACGAACAAAGTGTTCTGGAATTAATAAATTTTAATCCTAAATTAAGTTCAAGAATAATAGCGCAGGAATGTGAGATTGCTCATTCTACTGTATTGCGCATTCTTAAAAAACATAAATACCACCCTTATAAGATGCAATGCCATCAAGACATTTCGCCCATTGATGAAGAAAGTAGGCGAGTTTTTTGTGAAGATATGCAAGAACGAGCAAATCGGGATCGTGATTTTCTTCCATCTATTTGCTTTACCGATGAGTGTACTTTTACATTAAACAATGAACCAAACGTTCAAAATGATAGGCACTGGGCTCTAGAAAATCCAAGATTAAATGTTACCACCAGAACCCAATATCCTCAAAAAATTAATATTTGGGCAGGCATTTTTAATAGCAATATTATTGGGCCATTTGAGATCGTTGGCAACTTAATTTCTGAAACATACTTAGAACTCTTGATTAATGAGATCGGCCCTGCATTAGACAGCGTAGCGCGCGAAAATCAGGAGGTTTGGTTTCAACAAGATGGCTGCCCAGCTCATTTCGGAGTAAGTGTTAGAGATTATTTAAACCAAGCATTTCCAAATCGCTGGATTGGTCGTGGTGGAACTTTAAATTGGCCAGCCAGATCTCCTGATTTAGCACCTTGCGACTTTTTTTATGGGGTCATCTTAAATATAAAATTTATAAGCAGCGCCACCCAAATATTAATTCATTGAGAGAAGCTATCATGGAGGAGAGCGCCTTAATCACAAATAGGCAGCTCGCTAATGTAAGAAATTCATTCTACAATAGACTTGGTTATTGCTTGGCTGAAAACGGAGGATTATTCGAATATTTGTTATAATAATAAATTGTAGTGATTATTTTATTCAGAGAATTACTGTTTGAAATTTGAATTGTAGTAGATAGGTCTTAATGTTTACATGAATTATTTCCAATTTAAAAAGATTTTCTATAAAAATCCTATAAAAAATAAATATTTCATTGAAATGTACAATTGTCGTAATAATAGGTATGGAGATTTTTGTATGAATTTAATTTACCTATTTATTTGTTTCTATTTTTGTTTCAATTCCATGGCTATTTGATATTTTCAACGTAATTTTCAATATTTTCTTATTTAATTTGTGTCGTTACAAAGCATGTAAAAGTAATTCTGTTTATTGATTTAGATGCAGAATTTTATGCTCTACAACATTTATTTGAAGCATTTTTGTCTAAAATAATTTGGGGAGCAATGGGCACGAAAAAACTGTTTTTCTCATATGAATCGCCTATGTACACAGGTATGATGTTCCACCCGGTATATATATATATACCGTGTGTCTATCTTAAAGGTGTACATAGGAGATTAACATGGGAAATCAGTTTTTTGCAATTTCCTGCTCGCCTAATTATTTTCAGCAAAAACTCGTCAATTAAAAGTTTTATGGCATAAAATTCTGCATCTAAATCAATAAATAGAATTACCTTTACATGCTTTGTAACGACAAAAATTAATTAAGAAAATGTCGAAAATTATGTTGAAAATATCGACAGCCATGGAATTGAACAAAAAATAAATAAATGCTTGACGTTTTATCTGTCACAACGTAAGTTAACTTATTTGACGTTTCTGACAATTTGATAAAACGTCAAGCATTTATTTATTTTTTGTTCAATTCCATGGCTATCGATATTTTCAACATAATTTTCGACATTTTCTTAATTAATTTTTGTCGTTACAAAACATGTAAAGCTAATTCTGTTTATTGATTTAGATGCAGAATTTTATGCCCTAAAACTTTTACGAAACACGTTTTTGCTTAAAATAATTAGGCGAGCTGGAAATTGCAAAAAACTGATTTCCCATGTTAATCTCCTATGTACACCTTTAAGACAGACACACGGTATATATATATATATATATATATATATATATATATATATATATATATATATATATATATATATATATATATATATATATATATATGTATATTACTCATTTTGGTCAGTAAAACAGGCTGTGTAAAAATTAAATCCCTTTGTCGGGACTTTAAAAATAATAACAAAACAGTTTAAAAAATATAATTTTAGGGCAACGAGAGATCGATAACAATAAGAACTGATTATGTGTTCCAAGAAGTCCACTTATTTTTCGATGTTTTATTCGAAAAAATGATGTCAAACTGGCCCATACAATACGATATTATTGTGTTGATAAAAGAAGTAAATATAATTTACACCAACGATGATCCGTTAATATTAAGACAGTATCAAATGAATGCAATGAGTACCCAAGCGCGTATCGCAAATATATTGAATAACTATATTAAACCAGCAGTAACAATCACTAAAAAGAATAAATGTATTGTGTTAAACAGCGATGTAGTTAATAATCATTTAAAAAATAGATTAGGATTGGGTACTTGAGAGAATGAGAATATTTTTAATCCCACGGCTGTGATTGAAAAAATGTAATTAATTAACCGCCAATGTAAATATCTCTTCCAGAGTTATTATTAAGCAAATATTCAAGTATTTGCTCCTGTTATTCGTAAGAATGAAATATTTTTATATAAACCAAGTATTTGGTTGTTAGTTTTAGTTTTATTTGTCCTGACTGTGTAATTTTGTTACCGTTAAACTGGAGAAAGAAGATTCCCTTTAGTTTAAATCAAAATAAAGAAATCAATTTTTTGTTATTGTACAGTTCTTGTCACTCCAATAAATAAAATAAAGTTCATACGACAAATAGACGTTATTCATTCTTAAATTTTCTCATAGGTTTGAGAATCCGTGAGGTGACATCTGGTAAGCATTCTTAACATTATGCAAATCTACAGTCTGTGAAACGAAATTTTAGATTATATTTTATTATATTCCTCGAAAATGCAAGTTTTAAACGCCAAATTCGAGAAGTTTTGGATAATATTTTAATATATTTTTTCAAGAAAATATCTTCAATTCTTCAAGTAAAGTACCTCTTCCGGTTTATCAATTTTATCTAATATGTACCACTTCCGGCTGTCTAATTTTAGTCAAAAACTAACAAACTTTATATGAATGCAGTAAGTAAGTACACTATTATTCACGAAAGATGACCATTCAAGGTAATTTGTTCGAAGAAAGAATACACATCACTTTATAGCAGTAGCTTAGCAACAATTTGTATTAGAAAGAGAAAGATTATTTGACCTGTCTATTTAAATTAAGTGGTGTGACAGATATACGTAAATAGTGGCATTACTTTCTAACACACTATAAACAATAATGACGTATGTCGTAGAATTACAGATATCTAATTATCTACTACACTGCCCTCTGTGCTAATATTTACCCAGATGTTTAAATCAAATTATTATTCCTTGGTTTAAAAAGTCTATGTTTTAAATTTTGCAAAAACATATGTGAAGAACATAAATCTTTCAGAAAGGCATTATTTAGCAAGAAACATAATTTTCAAATAAATTACTCTTATTTTTTCAGTTAAAATGTGTCCATAAATATTTCATGTTGCACGCCTAGGTATACGAAATGCAATGAAGTTATCTGCAAGTAATATTACATCAGACGGCTCACAAATGACCTTGAATAGTCATCTTTCGTGAATAATAGTTTAATAGAAATTTTTGGAAGTTTAATATGTTGTCGTGAACGAAAAAAATCTGATGTGGCGAGCACATAACCTCTCGCCAGATATTTTTTTTTCTTTTTTATCGTCATTTTTTCGCAAATTCCTTTTATATTCTTTTTACGTATATTCTTTTGCGTTGTTGACTTTTTTTTATTTTCATAATTATGTACAAATACTTTTGACAGTGACATTTATGTGTCAACATTTGAATTTCTTACCTTGAAGTAGTTTGATCTGAGATTTTTTACGTCAAATTATTTTATATGCATTTCTTTATCTCTAAATCTATAGAAGATATAATAATGAATTTATATTTATCGAATAAAGAATTTAATGTTCTTTAATATAAGTATTTACATAAATTTTCGATAAATAATATTTAGATGATTTTTCCGGTTGTTCAATTGTTACCAAAACTTAATCAACTCTTCCCATTATTGTTAGATTGAGGAATCCGTAGTTAAAAATGTCTTAACTCTTATAGTATTTGAGAAATCGTGGATCCAACATCCACACACACACGGACATCATCGTAAAAATGTTATAACCGGATTCTAGGGACCTTAAAACGTGCTTATTCACTAAAATCTGGATATGCGATTTTTAGCATGAATTCAATAGCTCTCTTAGCGAGAGGTAAAAAACAAAAAAAATAATTTTGTAGAAACCGGGACATTACAAAACCCTGACGGGACTCCGGGACAATCTGTGAAATCCGGGACTGTCCCGGCCAAATTAGGACGGATGGTCACCCTACATATAAATCGACAGTCTGTGATACGAAATTTTAGATTATATTTTGTTATATTCCTCGAAAATACTAGTTTTAAACGCCAAATTTGAGAAGTTTTGGGTCATATTTTAATATATTTTTTCAAGAAAATCTGTTCAAACCTTCAAGTAAACTACCTCTTCCGGTTTACCACTTCCGGGTGTCCCAGTTTTACCCAAAAACTAACCAACTTTTTATATGAATGCAGTAAGTAATAGAAATTTTTGAAAGTTTATCGTCTCGAATTTTTGAAAACTTTACCTCCCTTTTCTATGTATTTAGGTTGGCGGGAGGTAAAAACGACTAGATACAAAAATAATGGAGTTTGTAAATTAATAATTTTTTGATAATAATGCCCATTTTTATTTTGTTTATTTAAATTTTTACAATATTTTATTTTGATCGTTTTTATTGATTATCAATCTCAAATACATTTATAATTTAAATATTTGAATACAGATGTCAATACACGTAAAATCCTACGCAATCCTCGAAATTCTTTACAAATTGCAGTGCAGACGCCTTCTTTAAGGGGCACGACTTTTTTATGCCCCCAAAAGCGTATATAGTTTATATATAACAAAAAATCTGTACCGACGGGAATGGAATCGCAAAATCCAAAAAGCAATAATAGCGATCATGCGCAGTTGTCACTAAAATTTGGTCTTGCACGTTGCACACACTCACACAGACAGACTGACAGATATCATTGTATAAACGTGTTGTGAGGATGATTTTTTAAAGAAAAGGATGGAATGTTTACAACTGTACAATTTATTTCACAAAATACAGACTGACATACATAGATAGTTGTAAATTTAACATTTTATTAAAAATATTTTAAAAGTTATCAGAAAAATGATTACAACAACTATTAGATCGCCGATATTCCGATAACCGCTAACATAAGCGTAATATATAATACTTCTTAATTGATTCCCTACTTGATAATTTATCAATCAAACTCCGGAATGTCGTCGAATGAATAGCCAGGCACTTTTCTGTAAGCGTAGTACGCAATGCGTACATGGTACGCTCCAGGTATGAACATAAGTATGCCCAAAATAATCATGGGCCACATTCTGTCCGAATATTTAGTGTCTATGGTGCCGCTAACCATCAGGCTACCGACAATTAATAAAATTGTTCCTCCTACGAAGAGAAGAGTGGCGAGAAGAACCGCTTTCCAAGGCACTTTTTGGGGTGGATTTACGAATTGTGCATCGACGAAACCATTGTCAGTTGCAGCTAGTTTTGTGTAGTCAACACTTTCGTATTCTTTTCCACGACGTCTGGACATTTTTAATTCTTCTAAATAATCTGCAATCATAAACAAACAATCATACAATCATAACCTCAAGAAGCAATTCAGCTGTTTTGCCAAAGATGGCGCCAATAATAGTAAATAAATAAATTTTGAGATTGACATTTGTTTTTGGTTAATTGGATATAAATATTAGTTTTACCTGTTGTTAAAATCCAGCAACGCATCGAAATATCGTTAATTGTTATAACAAGCAAACCAAAATGCAAAAATGATTGACTTTTAGTGGTTTAGTGATTGTTTAACAAGTTATTAACACTTAAATCGCGCAAAAATACTACGTTCAAGTATTGTGTGTACCTTTGGTAGACATGAAAACAAAAATATGGGCTATAATGCTCTTTAAAGGTGAGCGAAATGTCGGAAAATCGATTCGCAGTGCGTGCGCCGATTTCGTTTGTCAGTGTTGGTCGCTTGCGAGTTTTGTTGGCTGCAGTTGCGACAGGCTTCGAACAGTAGTGTTGCGCGAGCCCAGCCCTCGTAGGAGGGTTGTTGGCTATCTGCCCCTCTGTCAACGAGCTAGGTAAGCGAACATCTGCAACGGTGACTCACAACTGTTCCTATTGTTAACAAGCATCCCCTACTAATATTTCTTGTGTGAAAACTTTAAATTTGCGGAGAAGAGATTTACAATCGACAGATCATGTAACCGTCTTTTTAAATTCAAATCTTGCAGAAATCCACCCGGAAAGACGTTGGATGATTGGTTTAATTTATTGTTTTATTAGTGAAATTTCTTCTCTTCAAAGTGTTTGAATTTAAAACTGAGTGCTCTCCGTGTGTTGTACATAAGTTACATGTAGTACGGTTTCTCTTGTTAAGGACTTTTAAATCGTTTGTACATAATTTGTATATTATTCAGAAATGGAAGTATTGCCCGAAGGGAAGAATTTCAGACTGGTTAAAGACGAAGAGCTTCCTGAAATTATCGAAGTTTTAGAAAAATATTTACCCGATTGTCTTAAGGTAAGAAATCTCATTTGTCATTTTCATTGTTTCTGTTATTGACAATTAACTCCCACGGAGATTTCCCTTATTATCTCCTTTCATTTTCTTCACATCTCATTGCTTTAAATGTAAATAATTTCGAAAAAACTGCAAATGACAACAGCAATTTCACGCAGCGTTAAGCACATTTTTAATTATCGTATGTTGCCTAATATTAATTTAAAATTATCTCTTTCTACCCGGAAATAAGTCAGAATCACACAGGAAATTCTAATCCTAATTAGTGCGCTTAATTTAATTACAGTTAAGGGACTAATTTAGTATCTATTTCTGTAGTTTAGCACTAACAATTTACTTAGTAGCACTGCGGAGTCAAATAATTTAATATCAAGATTGTAGTTGCATGTAAAACACAATGCATGCAAGTATTTCTGGGTGCCTGCAATCAAATACTTTATTGTTCTTAATTTAGTTTGTTGTACTTATACAAAAGTCGTCTTTGCATTAGTAACATACTGAGGATAGAAGAGATGACAGCCTGTAATTATAATTAAGATATTGCACAAGAGAGCAATGAAAGATATATGAGTGTATTTTTAAGGACACTATCAAACAAATAAAAATCTGATGTGGCCAGCACATAACCTCTCGCCAGATATTTTACCTGGTTGTCCACATAAAACGAAAAATATTTTTAAATACAAATACATATATTCATGTCTCACTACAAAATAATTCTCACATTTATTTGCAAAATCTATGGGTTATTTTAATATAAATTATGTACAATACATACATTTTCTTTATATTCAATATCCTGAAATTTTCTTTTTCTACTTTTTTTTCTTTATATTCATCATATTTTCACAAATTCCTTTTATATACTTTTTTACGTATACTCTTTTGCGTTGTTCACTTTTTTTATTATAATAATAATCTTCATAATAATGTATAAATATTTTTGACAGTGGCATACAAATATTTTTGACAGTGACATTTATGTGTCAATTACAAACATTTGAATTTCTTGCCTTGACGAAGTTTGATCAAATTATTTTATATGCATTTCTTTATCTCTAAATCTAAGATATAATAATGAATTTATATTTATCGAATAAAGAATTTAACGTTCTTTAATATTTACATAAATTTTCGATAAAATTTTTTTCTTGTAACTACTACTTCCGGTTGTCCCATTGTTACCAAAACTTAATCAACTCTTCCCATTACTGTTAGATTGAGGAATCCGTAGTTAAAAATGTCTTTAGTCTTATAGTATTTGAGAAATCGTAGATCCACACATCCACACACACAAACATACGGACATCATTGTAAAAATGTTATAATCGGATTCTAGGGACCTTAAAACGTGCTTATTCGCTAAAATCTGGATATGCGATTTTTAGCATGAATTCAATATCTCTCTTAGCGAGAGGTAAAAAATCTGATGTGGCCAGCACATAATCTCTCACCAGATATTTTTTTCTTTTTCTTTATATTCGTCATTTTTTCGCAAATTACTTTTATATTCTTTTTTATGTATATTCTTTTGCGTTGTTGCCTTTTTTATTTTCATAATGATGTACAAATATTTTTGATAGTGGCATTCAAATATTTTTGACACTGACTTTTATGTGTCAATTACAAACATTTGAATTTCTTGCCTTGAAGTAGTTAGATTTATTACATCAAATTATTTTATATGCATTTCTTTATCTCTAAATCTATAGAAGATATAATAATGAATTTATATTTGTCGAATAAAGAATTTAACGTTCTTTAATATAAGTATTTACATAAATTTTCGATAAATTTAGATGATTTTTTTCTTGTAACTACTACTTCCGGTTGTCCAATTGTTACCAAAACTTAATCAACTCTTCCCAATATTGTTAGATTGAGGAATCCGTAGTTAAAAATGTCTTAAGTCTTATAGTATTTGAGAAATCGTGGATCCAACATCCACGCACACACACCCGGACATCATCGTAAAAATGATATAATCGGATTCTAGGGACCTTAAAACGTGCTTATACACTAAAACCTGGAT
Source organism: Harpalus rubripes (assembly GCA_963082715.1). Lineage (NCBI taxonomy): Eukaryota > Metazoa > Arthropoda > Insecta > Coleoptera > Carabidae > Harpalus > Harpalus rubripes. The sequence continues at coordinate 1,843,322 of OY720453.1, read as the reverse complement.
ATACGATTTTTAGCATGAATTCAATACCTCTCTTAGCGAGAGGTAAAAATTATAAAGAAATTAAATTTCATAAAGTAGCCATAGCTATGAAAACAGCTACTATACGAGAATTAAGAAAATTCTGATTGAAAGATGTCAGTGTCAAGTGAAATTGACCTAGTGTGTTTGTCTTATAATTTTACGGGAAATATATGATCTTTTGCTAGAAATTTTCTGTATGTAATTTGTATAAAATACATACAACTGCCGGAAGGTAATGTACAAGAAATAGAATCTTTTGCAAGGAACTATCTGTATGAAATTTGTACAAAATACATAGAACTGACGGAAGGTAATGTGCTAGCCACATCAGTTTTTTTGTGTATTGTTTCTCAAATAATTTGAGATTAAAATGCGACAAATAATTTATGCAGAATTTATTTCGTATATTTTTGGAATTAGATATTTTTACTAATATGTCACACACGTGTCACATTTTACCTGTGGAATAATTTATTTTAATTTTTTTTTGTGGGATACATTATTTAGACTTCTTATAAGTATTATTTTTGTAATACCTACCTGGAACACCGTTGTCATATCGTCATACGTCAGTATCACAAATCACTGGAAATGAGAAATAAAGTTAAAGATACACAAACATTCGTTTGATATTTCATTAACGACTGTCCCTATTTTTAATATATATATATATATATATATATATATATATATATATATATATATATATATATATATATATATATATATATATATATATATATATATATATATATATATATATATATATCTATTGGTTATTAAATAATAGTGCAGATTGTCAGGCATTCCTTCATCTATTTTACTTGCATTTTACGGGACAATTTTGTGTACAGTACTACAGTTTGTAGCCTTTCAAAAAGGCAGTATATTTCAGTCATAAATATAGAAAAAATGTTGGATGTCGAATATGATTCATTTTAAATCATATTTTAACTATTGAGGGGCATTCTTTGTTTTTTATCGAGGTCACTAGTTCAAGGTCTGCCCTGCAGTATTATAAATTATTTGCGCTGAGAAATACGTACCAACATACGTTTTATATCCCCCGCAGTATGTCCAGAAGTTACGTACAGTTATAGCATAAAATAAGACAAACATACTCGTACATGTAAGGATTTATTATTTGTGAAATTGTCACAACGGTCATATATATTTTAACTGGACATTTATTAAATGTTTGTTTAAAGCGTATGTCACACCAAATATTGAGTGAGAATAAGCCACGCCGAGATGATATTTTATTTATTTGAAGAAATGAATATATTTCGTATATAGTTCTTTGACATTTAACCTTTGCCGATTTGCACCCACGAGGGGTAAATATAGAAAATACGAGAGAGGAAAATTGCGCAAAATGTTTTGAATGAGCTTTCCAATCACAACGAATTGCAGAGAATATTTAAAATAAAATGAAACATCAATGCATTTTAAAAAACCATTCATCTGAAAGCGATTTGTGAATTTAAGTTTTTGTTTTATTTTGAACGCTATATTTAAAATTCATTGAAATATTAGCTGGTAATTGTTCTAAACTAGTATATAGCTGTCTCTAAAATACATGCACTTGGATATAGAAACACATACGTGAATATTATGTGACTTACGAAAATATTGTATCATTGATTTTGGAATTAAATTTTCTAGAGAATAAACAAATACAAAATATATGTTCTCATTTAAAATAATAAAGTTTGGTCCCCCATTAAGAAATTAAACGAAGCTAATTTATGGTGCCAAAAATGATTTGAGTCAGCAGTTATAAATCTGTTAGTATTCGTGGATTTTCTATAGATATCAAACTCTAGTTTAATTTTTTAATAAACAGATGAACTAAATTTCCTTTAAACAAAAAACGATTTAAAACTGAACTAAACTATATTAAAGAAATAGCTAAATATAGCGGCTTCCCGGTTAAAACTATCGATAAATTAGTTCATAAATTTAAAAATCGCCAATCCATTTCTAATTTTACAACGTTAACGCCATCTAATAATAAAAATAATAATAAATACATATAACACTACCGTACGATAAAGCTGCCAAAAGTTTAAACAAAATTTTTAAAAATCAAAATTTAACCGTAACTTACAAATCAAATAAAAATACCATTAAATCGTTATTAGGTAACCCTAAAGGTAAAATAGATACTAACAAAAAATCCGGTATTTATAAAATTAGTTGTAATAATTGTAATAAAGTTTACATCGGTCAAACTAAAAGACAAATTGAAACTCGGTTTAAAGAACATTTTTATCATCTAAAAAGCGGTAATCCAGAAAAATCTAGCGTAGCTCAACATATGTTCATTAATAATCACAAAGTTAACAATTCTAATATTAAACTTTTAAAACATATTAATAACGATAGATATTTAGATGCATACGAGAGTTTAATAATAAATAAATATAAAAATAATTTGATGAACGCAGATCTCGGTTCCATACCAAACTCAAAACTTTTCAATTCAACAAAGTTAAATTTTGTTGGACGATTTAAAATTTTAATGACTCAGTATTATTGGACGAAAATTATCTTAGTTATAGGTAATCATTCATTGTGACTCCCATCCATATATAATCCCAGGTCTCTCCCTTGTTTTTCAGAGTTGTTAGGACCTCTGGCATGGTTGACATGTTAAGTAATCTTGACTACTCTGTTTAACTTTCACTTATTGTACTATTGATGATGAGAACTTAATTCTCGAAATACGTATATAGTTTTTGTTAAAATTAATTTTAAAGTTAAGGGGGAAACATAATAGTTTTAGTTAAAATTTAACCTTAGACTCCATCTATTATTAATTTTTAAAAGAATTTTTATTGAAGTAAAAAAATACGAGTAAATCATGTGATATTTATTTACTTGTTTATTTAAAATATGGAATATTATAGTTTCGTGTTTCTAATTAAAATACAATTATAAACCCGAGTGATTGATAATTACCAAAAGTTAATTGAATATTGAAATCAATACAAATTAAATTCCGTCCGAAATGATTTTGTTTTTCCAATTTCCTGATATTAAATCATAAACAATTAAATTATCTCTATAAATAAATCATCTTCATTATTCTATTGTTTACACATCATCCATCAACTGTCTTTTCTTTTGTCAATGCACTTTCACTTTTTTTCTGGTAACTTGATCTTGACATAGACATTAAAATAAAAATAAAATTATTTCAAGGATTCAAGCATAAAGTAGAAGATAAATGTAGGAAATAAATGAATTTATGCTTAACACGCGATTGTTGCTCGTATAGCTTCAACAAAGCCCTTGAAAACGAAACAAGGGTGGGATCATAAAATGTATAAATGTCAAATGTTACACCTAAAATACTAATGTATACCCATATTTCTAGGTATGACAGTCTGTTCTTTTTATAGATTTTATAAAAAATAAATATATTGTCATAGCTTATTACCCATTTCTGGGTGTGCTAATCTGATTTTTATTTAGAGACATATTTCAAATAACAGTTATAGAAAAATTAATTGGACACATCTTTTATTTGAAGTATTTTTCCATAATAATTCATACCTAAATATGAGATTGACAAAGAAAAAAATCTGATGTGGCCAGCACATAACCTCTCGCCAGATATTTTACCTGGTTGTACACATAATACAAAAAATATTTTTAAATACAAATACATATATTCATGTCTCACTACAAAATAATTCTCACATATATTTGCAAAATCTATGGGATATTTTAATATAAATTATGTACTATACATACATTTTCTTTATATTCAATATCCTGAAATTTTCTTTTTCTTATTTCCTTTTCTTTTTCTTTATATTCGTCATTTTTTCGCAAATTCCTTTTATATTCTTTTGCGTTGTTGACTTTTTTTTATTTTCATAATCTTCATAATGATATACAAGTATTTTTTCTACAAATCTATTAAAAGTGGGCTTTTTAATGTTTTTTTTAGCGTTAAAAATGTCATTTTATGACACCAGTGTTAAAAATGTCAGATCATTATTACTTTGGACACTAGTGTTAAAAGTGAATGTCAAACAATTATTAAAAACACAAATATAAATTAAAAAATAGTGTTTGTAGAAAAAATTGTGTATGATATACGTGTTAAAAGTGATTTTATTTTGTTCAAATGTTTGAATCACTCCGCTTCGCGTCGTGTTCCAAACTTCCTTCTCACAAAATAAAATGTCACTTTTAACACATATCATAAATAACTATTGACAGTGGCATAGTGGCATACAAATATTTTTGACAGTGACTTTTATGTATCAATTACAAACATTTGATTTCTTGCCTTGAAGTAGTTTGATCTGAGATTTATTACATCAAATTATTTTATATGCATTTCTTTTTCTCTAAATCTATAGAAGATATAATAATGAATTTATATTTATCGAATAAAGAATTTAACGTTCTTTAATATAAGTATTAAATAAATTTTCGATAAATAATATTTAGATGATTTTTTTCTTGTAACTACTACTTCCGGTTGTCCAATTGTTACCAAAACTTAATCAACTCTTCCCATTATTGTTAGATAGAGGAATACGCAGTTAAAAATGTCTTTAGTCTTATAATATTTGAGAAATCGTGGATCCAACATCCACACGCACATCCACACGCACACACACACACACACACACACACACACACACACACACACACACACACAATCACACACACACACCTACACATACACACACACACATCCAGACACACACACACACATCCAGACACACACACACACACATCCAGACACACACACACATCCAGACACACACACACACACACACACACACACACACACAATCACACACACACACCTACACATACACACACACACACACACATCCAGACACACATACACACACACACACACACACACACACACACACACACACACACACACACACACACACACACACACACACACACACACACACACACACACACACACGGACATCATCGTAAAAATGTTATAATCGGATTCTAGGGACCTTAAAAAGTGTTTATTCACTAAAATCTGGATATGCGATTTTTAGCATGAATGCAATACCTCTCTTAGCGAAAGATAAAAAACAGTGCGAGTGAACTGCTCGCTAATCACACTTATTTTTATTATCAATATATCTTTCGAGTAATCGTAATCTATATAGGCAGTCTATAAAATAATATTGATATCATATGTAAAATATATGATATATTTCAGTGACCCAGAAGTTTATATTCATTCATACTGAAATCGTATTCGTGTTCAGAAACTCAATAAAACGTTGTGAAAACTCGGGAACAAAAAACTTTATTTGAATTATACGATACTTTTATACATAGGACGCTTAGGAGATATAAAGAGATATAAAGTTTTAATGATGCTGCTTAGCTGCTTAAAATAAAATATATTTGTATTTATTTGACATTTAAGATGTAAGTTTTTTATTCAAGTGGATTTAAATTTAAAGAAACGCCACATTTCTAATTCTAAAATAAATAAGTGTAATACCTGAAATTCCTTTAGTAATGTAACACATTCTTCTGCTGTACACCATTTTAAAAACAATGCGAGTTATCCTCGGATTATAAACTTATCATTTCTAAAAGAATATTTTTTATGTTGAAACATTTAAAGGATCTTTTCCGTGTCATCGCATGTCAATGTTGCTGAAAGAAATATTTCATTTTCAAACCATTTATAACTCAAAAGTTTAACCAGAGATTCGGAGTTGTTTTATCATTACTTCCTGTCAAAATGAAAACTAATAAAAGGAAAATAAACAAAGAAATAAATTGTGTTATTGTTCTTTGTTTTTACAAAATTTTATTAATAAAACATAAAGCTTTTATACAGAAAACACAAAAGGAAATTGAAAAATTATAGAAACAAATGTTTAGAAAATATAATGATATATGTATTTTTACCTTCTGTCGCCTTTAGGTAAGGAAGGTATTGTCCCTAGAGTACGATTTTACTATTTTTACGATGATGTATGGATGTGTGGATGGATGGATGTATGAATGTATGTATGTGTGACGATTTTTTCGGATCGCATAACTCCAATACCACCTTTCCAAAAATTATAATTTTTGCGTATTCCTTTTCTTTATATCCATATGAAGAGCTGATTCGATTTTGGTTTTAATTGGTCGACCGGAAGTAGCATAATTTGAAGATTTTAAGTGTTTCTTGAAAAAACGCTGTTAAATATATTTCACATTTAACGTTATTATAAATGTTACAGAATATTTTATTTTCTATTCCACGTTTTGATTACATTTTATACTTCATATTCAATGGATATAGAGTTAAAAAATTATAAAGAAATTAAATTTCATAAAGTAGCTAGCTGTGTGGTATATAACCATGGAAACATCTACTACATTAAGAAAATTCTGATTGACAAATATCAGTGTCAAGTGCAATTGAGACAGTATGTCTGTGTTATAATTTTACTGGAAATATATAGAATCGCTTTCAAGACACTTTCTGTATGGAATTTGTACAAAATACATAGAACTGACTGAAGGTAATGTAATGGAAATATGGAATCTTTTGCAAAAAAAGTTTCTGTGTGCGATTTGTACAAAATACATAGAACTGACGGAAGGTAATGTGCTGGCCACATCAGATTTTTTTATAAATAGCACAGTGGGTATAAGGTGCCTTTGTGTTATGTTACATTTTAGCGCCCCTTCCCCTATTCTTGTAATCGCTAGGTTAAAATCAAAATAGTTTGTTGTAATCAATAATTTTACAATAGATTTTAGACTTGTATATGCACTTGATTATTCACAAAATGATGAGGTATTTAAATAATGTATTCATTTTAGGATTCATTCTTGTAATCAATATTCTTGAGTTATAATCAATATATTCATTGTTGTAATCAACATTTTCATAGTTATTACATTATTAATAATCATTTTATTGTACTGAAATCTGCATAAAATATAGATTGTCATTCTTAACAAATCGTAATGTACGTACAACGTGGTGATATACTTATTTATTTATGAAATAAATTTCCAATTTAACTTTAAAAGCAACTTCTTGGAACTTAATATTGATTATAATATCTTTGTAGAATTATATTTACAATTTAAACTACATATACATTACTGAGATTGCCACCAAAGATAGTACATAATTCCTACACGCCATAATATCGAAATATTTTTAATTTACTCGTATACCTAACGCAAATTATTTCATGGCTTGTTAAATTAGCAAGATGGCGGCATTTTTATTATTCATGAAGAGATGTAGAGATTGCGGAATGTTTCCCAAGTTCACGATATCTTAGAATTGAGATACATGCGCGAACTTTCAAGTTCAACATTTTTCAGTTAGTTTATAATTGCTTGTATTGTGATATAAACTATGTAGTTAAAGTTAAACATGCAATATATGTACTGCATTTTGTATACGTCATAGGAAATGACGCACCGCCGTTCGATTTTTTAAACAATGAATAGTTTAACTATTTATCAGCAATCATTGTTAATTTTTTTCCAATTTTCAAATCGCACGAGAATATTCAAGATGAAATCTCCATGAGAACTTATTACCAATTTCTGGGTTTGCCATTTTTATTCGCAGAAATTAATAATTAATAACTACAGTAAGGTTCTCCGTTATTTTTTTAAATTCATCTAAATTAAAAGCGGTTTTTAAGAATTTATATTTCGCTTAAAACACCTGTAATCATTATTTAAGTAGAGGGGGGCCTAGAAAATTCCTTTATTTTATTTTGGAATCATAAACTTGTTTATCTGCCCTCAAAAACGGGCGCAATTTGGCTTTTATCGCCCGAGAGCTTATAAAGTTGCTAAGCAACAGCTATTCAAACGTCAAAATCGTCATTTTTAGATAAATGTCAGAGAAGATAATAAATTTGATAAATCACATTTTTTGGACACCGCTGCTCGTAAAACTATTCGTATCCTTTCTCATATATGTTTTTTCACTGCTGTGGAACCAACTTGCTCTGGGTATTAAATTAATTAAATAGCGAGAGGTTTGGTGTTTTTTGATACGAGGAATTTACTGGTGAGGTCGTTGAAGGTGTACCGCACGCCCATTTTTGGGTATGAGGATGGTGTGGTTTAAAAAAGGGTCAAATTTTTTAAAAATTAAAAATTTTGAAAAGTTGTATTTAAGTAGTTTGAAGGGTGTAGATTTAAGATTTTAAAACCACAAGTCGATATCTCTTTTCGTGTCCGAGATATTCGTCCTCAAAACTTTGTTCAAAAATGCCCATTTTTGGGTCATATCCCAAAAATGGTCAATTATACAGCGCTGGCGATATCACCATTAGATTCTACGAGCAAAATTACATAAGCATACCAATTTTCATAATTTTTGAACAACTATTACAATCTCCAGAAGGAAAAGTCTGAAAATGGCTAAAAATCGCAAAAAATCGAAGGTGTACCCCTTGCAATTTTTTCAGTTTTTGACAATTTTAAGGAATGTTTAATAATTAATGTATCCGGTGGAATATTTTGATGAAAATTGGTATACTTATGTTTTTTGGTACGAGGAATTTACTGGTGAGGTCGTTGAAGGTGTACCGCACACCCATTTTTGGGTATGAGGATGGTGTGGTTTAAAAAAGGGTGGAAATTTTTAAAAAATTAAAAATTCTGAAAAGTTGTGTTTAAGTAGTTTGGAGGGTGTAGATTTAAGATTTTAAAACCACAAGTCGATATCTCTTTTCGTGTCCGAGATATTCGTCCTCAAAACCTTGCTCAAAAATGCCCATTTTTGGGTCATATCCCAAAAATGGTCAATTATACAGCGCTGGCAATATCACCATTAGATTCTACGAGCAAAATTACATAAGCATACCAATTTTCATAATTTTTGAACAACTATTACAATCTCCAGAAGGAAAAGTCTGAAAATGGCAAAAAATCGCAAAAAATCTAAGGTGTACCCCTTGCAATTTTTTCAGTTTTTGACAATTTTAAGGAATGTTTAATAATTAATGTATCCGTTGGAATATTTTGATGAAAATTGGTATACCTATGTTTTTTGGTACGAGGAATTTACTGGTGAGGTCGTTGAAGGTGTACCGCACACCCATTTTTGGGTATGAGGATGGTGTGGTTTAAAAAAGGGTGGAAATTTTTAAAAAATTAAAAATTCTGAAAAGTTGTATTTAAGTAGTTTGAAGTGTGTAGATTTAAGATTTTAAAACCGCAAGTCGATATCTCTTTTCGTGTCCGAGATATTCGTCCTCGAAACTTTGCTCAAAAATGCCCATTTTTGGGTCATATCCCAAAAATGGTCAATTATACAGCGCTGGCAATATCACCATTAGATTCTACGAGCAAAATTACATAAGCATACCAATTTTCATAATTTTTGAACAACTATTACAATCTCCAGAAGGAAAAGTCTGAAAATGGCTAAAAATCGCAAAAAATCTAAGGTGTACCCCTTGCGATTTTTTCAGTTTTTGACAATTTTAAGGAATTTTTAATAATTAATGTATCCGTTGGAATATTTTGATGAAAATTGGTATACTTATGTTTTTTGGTACGAGGAATTTACTGGTGAGGTCGTTGAAGGTGTAGCGCACACCCATTTTTGGGTATGCGGATGGTGTGGTTTAAAAAAGGAAGGACATTTTTAAAAAATTAAAAATTCTGAAAATTTGTATTTAAGTAGTTTGAAGGGTGTAGATTTAAGATTTTAAAACCACAGGTCGATATCTCTTTTCTTTTTCGAGGTATTCCATATTTTTTACAAAAAGGTAAATACACTCTTTTTCTCGGTTATTATTGCAGATACACATATTGATTATTGAATTGTGTGAGAAATCGGTAGAATTTTCGTAAATACCTCATATAACTGACGGAAGGTAATGTGCTGGCCATATCAGATTTTTTTACTGGATATGAAAGTATATGGCCTCCTTAATATTCAGTTAAAATCTGAAACAGAAACTATTTAAATTAATGTACATAAAGATGAAAAATAATGTACTACTCTTGCCCTACGGCTTGTCACTTCAATTTTTTTACTGGATATGAAAGTATATGGCCTCCTTAATATTCAGTTAAAATTTGAAACAGAAACTATTTAAATTAATGTACATAAAGATGAAAAACAGCAGAACAGAACAGAAACTATTCCCTTGCGATTTTTTCAGTTTTTGACAATTTTAAGGAATGTTTGGTGTACCGCACACCCATTTTTGGGTATGACGATGGTGTGGTTTAAAAAAGGGTGGGAATTTTTAAAAAATTAAAAATTCTGAAAAGTTGTATTTAAGTAGTTTGAAGGGTGTAGATTTAAGATTTTAAAACCACAGGTCGATATCTCTTTTCGTGGACAATGGCATGCAAATATTTTTGACAGTGACATTTATGTGTCAATTACAAACATTTGAATTTCTTGCCTTGCAGTAGTTTGATCTGAGATTTTTTACATCAAATTATTTTATATGCATTTCTTTATCTCTAAATCTATAGAAGATATAATAATGAATTTATATTTATTGAATAAAGAATTTAAAGTTCTTTAATGTAAGTATTTACATAAATTTCGATAAATAATATTTAGATAATTCTGTTCTTGTAACTTTATACTTCCGTGTGTCCAATTTTTACCAAAACTTAATCAACTCTTCCCATTATTGTTAGATTGAGGAATCCGCAGTTAAAAATGTCTTAAGTCTTATAGTATTTGAGAAATCGTGGATCCAACATCCACACACACACACGGATATCATCTTAAAAATGTTATAATTGGATTCTAGGGGCCTTAAAACGTGCTCATTCACTAAAATCTGGATATGCGATTTTTAGCATGGATTCAATAACTCTCTTAGCGAAAGGTAAAAAAACGATCGTGCAAAAATAAAATTTAAGTTTTCTACAAGATTTATTGATACCTTTTCCAATTTTAGGGAGAGGTAATAATAAATTTATAGATTAACAATATAAACGTACGCCGTATGTGCATGACTTTAGTATATTCGCATAGGTATCTATTTATATCTCTTTTTTTTCGAATTCATAGCACTGATTGCTGAACATGAAATGTCGAAGATCGGCAGAAGACGATCGCTTCCTAGCGATGCTTTGCTGTTCTATTTCCAGACAGGAAGCGGAAGTCTGCGCTCACTTCCTCATTATTGATGTTCTATTGGGTTTGAAATTACGCGGGAACGATATGGGTTTTATATAGGGTTAATTTTCTTAATCGGGGTTGAATATTCAACCCTTAAATTGTAAATTACTTCGGGTCAATGGAGAATTATAATCAGCATGAAAATGAAAGTGCGGTTGAATCGTGACAGAAAACATTTGCGAATATAAGAAAAGTTGAAAGCAGAGGTTTATTTGTTTTTAATGATTAATGATATTAAGATTTTTTCTGACTTACTTTTCTTTTATATTTTTATTACGTATAATAATACGTGCCTCTAGCGAATGAAATTCGTACACTTTTCAGAACTAATGACATATATTTTTACAAATTATTTTCACAAGACTTTCTATAGGGTGTGGCAGAATATCCTATGTAGTTTTACGCGGCATTGGTAGTGCTATGAGGATCAGACACAGCTTGGATCCGAGAACCCAGATTTCAAAGTATCCGGATCCTCGGATATCTGATGTTCGGATATTGAAGCGGATATCCGAAAATTAATTCCAATTTGGATCCGGATCCGCATTCGATGTTTTGTTTAAGGATCCGGATCCAAATTTTAATTCTGGATCCGATCAATTTGATAAATAGTGGCCATAGATTCGTTGCAGGTAGCGAAATACCTATCGTACCCTTATTTCACATAAAAGGGATTGTTTTTGTTACCTACTTATAGTTCTGTGGAATCGAGGAATTACCTTTTTAGCGAATGCTAAAAGTTGTCCAACAGAAATTTAAACAGCTTCCAGAAATATGCCGACTATTAATTTACTATATCAAACAAAAATGCATAGTGGATTATCATCAGATTTATTTGGTTTTGGTTAGACCCGATGCTCATATATAAATGTAAGGTTTAATATTCAGAATATTGGAATCCGAAGATCGATCCGGATATTGAAATTTTATATTTAAAATCCGATAATCATACTCATATTCGAATCTAAGATCCGATACTCAAATCCGTTTCCAAGTTTCGATATTCGGATCCGGATTCAAGATCCGATACTCGGATCCGGATCCAAATTCCAATACTCAAATCCGGATCCTAAATCTGATACTTAGACAGATCTGGATTATCATTTCTTTACGCCCTATGCCAAAATTCATGACTGCACCCCCCCTCTCTCCCTTAATAATGCTTGATTTCATTAAATTGTATTTCTCTATCGGTGTCTTTATGGGTCTAAGGATATCTATAAACGTACTGTTTTCTTTTTCTACTTTCCTTTCTTTTTCTTTATATTCGTCATTTTTTCGTAAATTCCTTTTACATTATTTTTTACGTATATTCTTTTGCTTTGTTGACTTTTTTAAATTTTCATAATCTTCATAATGATGTACAAATATTTTTGATAGCGGCATACAAATATTTTTGACAGTAACATTTATGTGTCAATTACAAACATTTGAATTTCGTGCCTTGGAGTAGTTCTGAGAATTTTTACATCAAATTATTTTATATGCATTTCTTTATCTCTAAATCTATAGAAGATTTAATAATGAATTTATATTTATCGAATAAAGAATTTAACGTTCTTTAATATAAGTATTTATATAAATTTTCGATAAATAATATTTAGATAATTGTTACCAAATCAACTCTTCCCATTATTGTTAGATTGAGGAATCAGTAGTCTTAAGTCTTATAGAATTTGAGAAATCGTGGATCCAACATCCACACACACACACACACACACACACACACACGCATGCACGCACACGCGCGCGTGCACATACACACTACACACACACACACACACACACACACACACACACACACACACACACACACACACACACACACACACACACACACACACACACACACACACACACACACGGACATCATCGTAAAAATGTTATAATCGAATTCTAGGGACCTTAATACGTAAGGGGGTAAAAACTAAAAAGTATTAATGCAAATCTGTAGAAAATTTAATAATCTTTAATTTTTATAATATAACGTTAATCTCGAAAAAATAACATTTAAAGATATTTTTCGAAGAAAACCTATTTTGAGCTTCCAGAGATTCTAGGGACCATAAAACGTGCTCATTTACCAAAATCTCGATATATATATATGCGATTTTTAACACGATCCCTATACCTCCATTACCAACGGTAGCGGGAGGTAAAAAGTAATGTCTGTTTATTGTTTTCCATTATATTGTGTCCCTCTATCACTATTTTCTGTCTTTGCAGTTTCACCAAACAATCAAGACTTATCTGAACGACCGCGTTTGGGATTTCCATTTCTACGTGTCGAAGTCGTGGCCGAGTCAACCTGTGATCCTTCATTTCCCCGGCATGACAAAGACGGTGAGTCATTCCTCTCTCTTTTTAACTTGTAAGGGTTCCGACGCTTGGAGTAGACGCCTATAGACGCCTCTGGTAGACGCCGGCAGACGCGCCAAGGTCGAGAAATGCCGCATATTTGGGATAAAGATAAGAATATTTAGAAGGAATTTTTATATGAATATATTTAACGCTGTTCTTTATCTTAATGGGTTGTTTAATATTAGGGTTCTAGGTATATTTGATGGAAATTAAGTTGAATTTTTAATTAATGAATGGTATAAAGAATTTAGCTAATTTTATTTGAAAAATTTAAAAACTTTCAAAGGATGAAAGAAAAATTTACCAACTCCAAACTTTTGAAAAAGTTTAAGAACACAATATTAAGATATTAAGGTCTTTTAATAAAAATAACAATATAATAGTTATTTATGTATCAAGTGATAAAAAGCAACTTCAGTGCCGAGGTGCATATTATATTTTATTTGACAAATCTGTCACTTACTGTCAGTCAAACAAACGAACCTATGTTCAGTGTTACCAACCTCCGAACATTGAAGTTATTATATTAAAAATTATGTGTTTCTCAAAAATCTTCATCGCAATTTTTTACTGTGTTCTTCTTGCAAATATTTTTTTTTCATTGTGCGTACAAATTTACTAATGTACATCGTATACCTACCCAAATAGGGGATTCCCCCAATTTTTTTTTTATAATTTCTTCAGAAAGTATAAGTAAAATGGTAAAACTAAGACTATTGGTGATAATCCGCTGAAAAAATTCCTATTAATAAGCGAGTTATGGTCCCCCGAAGTTTGAAAATATATATATGACGTCACGAATATAAGTTTTTATTTTTTCGTGGATCTAAAATGTTCTTGAAAAGTACGCTGTTTTTAAATTATATTTATAAAAAAACAAATTAATATTGTAACACTGTACAAGTCTACATGCTTTATAATGCAAATGTATTAAAATTAGTAAGTTTAATGCAAGAAATTTATATTCAAATAAAAACTGTTTGAGAATTGCAGTACTAAATTTGTAGCCACGTGTCCGCTATTTGAATTTGTCTACTTCCATTGGTAGGAGACTCCACCCCCTAACTCGGTATTCGTTATATATTTATAGGTGGTCCTTGAGTCGCCAATCAAAATAATATATATGGAATTCATATGAGTGATGAGCTGTTAAAACAAAAATCCCCTTATTTCGGAAATATTTCAATTATACCATTTTATTTCTTTATTAATATTCATTATTAAGCATCTACTTTCACTATTTTTTACTAATTTTTTTAATTCGATTGAGCTGTAATTCTCTATTAACTTATATGTGCAATAATTATCGTAAGGTTGGCAACACCAACACTGCATTTGCAAGAAATCGTCATATAGTGGATTACTTTAGTGCCGATTTCTGAACTTTTAATGACGATTTTGTGCACTTTAGAGACGATTCAAATGACATTTAAATAATAATGAACAGTTGCAATAGTTAAATGGTTCTATTCCAAAAAAAATCTATGTCCTACAGATCTGTCAATTCCAGGAAGTCTTTAAATGTAGATTATTATAATCTATTATCCTCAGCTTTTATAAAAAGACATTTATTTGAAGTTTCCAAAAAAATTTTTTTCGCCAAAAATGGCATTCCTTATCTTAGTTTTCCTTCTGGCGTGTATGTTACCTACCTGAGCACGTGGTAAGGGCGCGTAATTTCCCCCTCCACTGTGTCTGGGAGCGTGCGTAGCCAATCAGTGCTCCGGATTGGCTATCGACCGTGGTGCCGCAGTCACGTGACTTGCGTCGTGCGCGCCGACACGTCCAAACAAGTCACGTGACCAACAGGCATAGCGGTGCACGCGATTTGAATAGGGAGACAATTTAAACAGAAAAAAAAGAGCGCAGTTATTTAATTATTGCTGTGGAATGGCTGGTCATGAAAAATAATATAATGAATTCAAATTTGGAAAATTTAAGTCGCTTTGTTTATTATACATTTCAAATTGAACTGGAGTATTAAGTCAGTCCGACAATGGCGCGAAAACACTGAATTTGATTTGTTTGCAGATAATATTTATAATACAAAAACAGATCCCACTGAAATCTTCGATCTACGCCTATGTAACTCTTTAAAAGAGATTATCGAAAGGTTTATTGAGTGGCATTCTATGATCACCCTATATTTAGAAAAATTGACTGTCTCAGAATTATGGCAAAGCGGCATATCGCTCACTGTTTCCTTTATAATATTGGATACCAACGGCCCATTATTTGCGCCGCTCTATTCATACACTGAATTCTTTCTCTACCTGTGTACCTGCTGTGTATAGCGATTTTTGTTTCAATTGAGTTCTTATGGGAATGAAAACTGTTGTTTTAAACATTATTTCAAACAAAAATAGCGTTTATGGTACAGAACAGGTAGAGAAACCTTTCAATGCATGAATAGAGCGGCGCAAATAATGGCGGTTAATATCCAATTAACAAAGAAAACAGTCAGCGGTATGTCGCTTTGTCATAATTACGAAAATGATCGTTTTATTGCTGAACCCGACAGAGCCAATGTTTCTGATTAAATAGGCTACTTGCGTGGTACTGAAAATCTGATATCTATTACTAAATACCTAAAGTAAAGTTGGAAACGTATGTAAAAATATAAATTTTATTTAAAAAATATTTGTTTTTTAATAAATTAAAAAAGATTTTCTTTGACGTCATTATTTTGAACTGGAGAAAGGGATGCATATTTAAGAATGTAACTTGTAGATGGCGAGCGAGTGCGAGTGTTAATTTGATTTTGACATTAGTTCATTTTTCTGTCACTGTCTCTCTTCTTTATTATTTACAATTTGCGTGGTTTCTTTTACTTTTATTACGTATTTCGATTTGTTAAGCATGATTTTGAAAGATTTTAATTGACAAGATTAAAATGACAAACGAAAATATTAACCTCCAAACTATTATTCAAACATCAAACAGATGATTTGTCATGTCTAAATTACCCGACATACCGTTGGTATCGGACGTACCGATGTTATTGCTTTCCGGCCATTCATTGGTTTGGCGTAACTCTACGTCATACATGGCGATAATTTAAATATTAAAATTTCATTAATTTTATCTGGCCAATTAATGAAAATTTTGCCAAAAGAAAAAATATGGGTAGCTAGTTTTTAACGTCTCTTCAAAAATATTAAATAAAAACAATGGCACGCAAATAGCCCATTGATATTATACCAAATTGCAAATTTTGATTAATTATTCCTGATCTTTTTGAAACGAAGTAGGTATAGTTTCAGAGCATTATTTTTGTTGTAATCAAAAATCTATCTTTGTTATATTAAAATATTAATATTTCATGAAACTATCAATATTTGAGAGAAGGGTATAATTTGTAATAGTTACGCGTGTCTACAACTTTAATATTAATTTAAAATTACAACATGCAAATGATATGTGATTTCGTGGCATTGAAACTTACCCCGCAGCTCATTGTATAGATTTTTTATCGACACGACTGCGGCACTGCAGTTACAACTCAAAATGCAGCTATTTTCCTAAATTATTTGCAGACGTACACTAAAGCTGTGTTCGATGTTATTTAATTTATATGCCCTAAATGACGTGATAATTTAGGATTTTAGGGATTAGATTTTAATATTTTGTGTTGACTATGTTTTGATGTTGACGCGTACGAATGAAACAAATCATGTTCTTTGCTGTAATTTGTGCGAAATATCAAATTTATTGTCAAAGAATAGATTATTGTGCTGGGATTCTAGCATTCTATACTCTATCCGTTTTAACTATAGAGCATTAGGTGAGATAGGGCCTAAGATTTTAGCTCTCTGATTGGTTCAAACGTGAACCGAGTTTAGACAGTAAAATAATTGACGCAAAATTTAAATCTGCTTGATAACTGTACCAATTATTTTGACGTCTGACAAAATAAATAAAAGTCAACAAAGTCAATAGTACACGATTTATTACATATTAAGTTCTGTGCAGTTCTGTTTGTTAAGTATATTATTGTTCTTTTCGTTTATATAATTTTCATAGTGTTTTGGCGTTATATTTCATATTACATAGTTTTCGTTGTGCGCGTTTTCTTAGTTTTTAGTTAGTAGTTCGTTAGTTTTGTTATTGTTCCCTTCGTTAATATTATGGATAAAAATGGAAAGTTATGTACGTACAAGACAAAATTACTGAGGCGCCAAAATTTGAATTTTTTATTTAATACATGTAAAAACGGCCGCGCTCGAAGCGCCATCTAGTCTATAGTTAAAACGGATAGAGTATAGGCATTTCTATAGGGCGCGAGCAGACACGTGACTCAAGGGACCTTGACGTGTTTAGAATCAGCAGATTTGTGTGCGCATGTCATTTTGACAAGAACAATGTCATGTTGACAAGATCAATGTATTGACTTATTTTGATTTTTAACTGCTAAGATGTTATTATTTTTAATTTAATGTGTTTTACTGCCTAACAATTATAAAATATTAACATTTTAGCAATTCAAAATCAAAATAAGTCAAAACATTGGTCTTGTCAAATTGACAATGTTCTTGTTAAAATGACATGCGCACACAAATCAGCTGATTCTAAGCACGTCAAGGTCCCTCGAGTCACGTGTCTGCTCGGGCCCTATATAACGTCTATAAGCGTTTCTATAGTGACTTATTGACCTTATAGAAAAACACAATTCTGAGCTCGTCTATTCCTTATAGACGTCTATAACTTTAGCGTTGTCCAATAGTTGACGTATGTACTTATAGGGCACGAGCAGACACGTGACTAGAGAGTCCTTGAAGTACTTATCATCAGCTGATTTGTGTGCACGTGTCACTTTGACAAGGACAATGTCAATTTGACGAGACCAATGTTTTGACCTATTTTGATTTTGAACTGCTAAATTATTAATATTTTACAAATTTCGGGCAGTAAAACACATGCACTTAAAAATAGTAACATTATAAAAGTTTACAATTAAAATAAGTCAAAACATTTGTCTTGTCAAAGTGACAGTATTCTTTTCAAAATTCATAGCTGTCAAAAGTAAAATTTGCCAGATATTAATAACAACGGTACAAAAATATTGCTGATATAATGGACCTTTTCAATTTAACGGCTATCTCTTTCTATCGCTGCAAATAGTA
>OY720453.1:1774668-1822168 GCA_963082715.1 Harpalus rubripes | reverse complement strand
CAAATTTTTCGTCTACGATAACTTCCATACTACAATTCTAAAAATTATAATTCTTTCGTATTTCTCTTTGTTACATCCATGCGAAGAGCTGATTAGATTTTGGTTAGAATTGGACAACCGGAAGTACCCTCATTTGAAGATTTTAACAGTTTTTCTTGAAAAAACTATGTTAAATATCATTTTTTCACATTTAATATTATTATAAATATTAAAGAATATTTTATTTTCTATACGATTTGATTGCATTTTATACCTAATATTAAATGGATATAGAGTTAAAAAATTATAAAGAAATGAAATTTCATAAAGTAGCCATAGCTGTGGAAACAGCTACTATATTAAGAAAATTTTGATTGAAAGATGTCAGTGTCAAGTGAAATTGACATAGTGTGTTTGTCTTATAATTGTACTGGAAATAGGTATAGGATCTTTTGCTTTCTGTATGGAATTTGTATAAAATACATACAACTGCTTTAAGGTAATGTACAAGAAATAATAATAATAATAAATCTTTTATTTCTGCAGATACATTACACTGTATATAGAAAACGTCACAAAATAATAATTTTCTGTATGAAATTTGCATAAAATACATGCAACTGCCGGAAGGTAATGTACAAGAAATAGAATATTTAATTTAGCAAGGAACTTTCCGTATGAAATTTGTACAAAATACATAGAACTGACGGAAGGTAATGTGCTGGCCACATCAGATTTTTTTATTTTCATAACGATGTATCTACAAATATTTTTGACAGTGACATACAAATATTTTTGACAGTGACATTCATGTGTCAATTACAAACGTTTGAATTTCTTGCCTTGAAGTAGTTTGATCTGAGATTTTTTACATCAAATTATTTTATATGCATTTCTTTATCTCTAAATCTATAGAAGATATAATAATGAATTTATATTTATCGAATAAAGAATTTAACGTTCTTTAATATAAGTATTTACATAAATTTTCGTTAAACAATATTTAGATGATTTTTTTCTTGTAACTACTACTTCCGGTTGTCAAATTGTTACCAAAACAATCAACTCTTCCCATTATTGTTAGATTGAGGATTCCGTAGTTAAAAATGTCTTGTCATATAGTATTTGAGAAATCGTGGATCCAACATCCACACACACATCCACATACACACACACACACATACACACACACATACACACACACACACACACATCCACACACACACATCCACACACGCATCTACACACACACATCTACGCACACATCTACACACACACATCCACACAGACACATCCACACAGACACATCCACACACACACCCACACACACACCCACACACGTACACACACACAACAAACAACACACACAACAAACAACACACACACACAACACACACACGCACGCACGCGCGCGCGCTTGCACGCACATACACACACCACACACACACACACACGCACACACACACAACACACACACAACACACACACAACACACACACACACACACACACACACAACAAACACACACACGCGCGCACACACACAACAAACACACACACGCGCGCACCCTCACAACAAACACACACACGCGCGCACGCACACACACACACACACACACACACACACACACACACACACACACACACCGTAAAAATGTTACAATCGGATTCTAGGGACCTTAAAACGTGCTTATTCCCTAAAATCTGGATATGCGATTTTTAGCATGAATTCAATAGCGAGAGGTAAAAACGATTGCCGGTCTAAAATGTGGTATCACTACAGATTATAGAGTGAATTGAGCTATGTACCTATAATCTAATTATTATGTGAAGAATGCTATAATTCTGTGGATTTCGGAGGTAACAAATTCAAAACTGCCTCACCAGCAGCATCAACAATTTCTTTTTTTACAACTGAAGAAAGAGGAAATAAATTACAAGTACTGAAAGCAATTCATATAAACACTGTCATCTTGAACTTTTCAAATTCGGCTTGATCATTCCCAATTTGAAAATTTTATAATGGCTGACACAATGGTCGTGTCAAACATCCTTCCTGATTGGTGTTCTTTGTTGAGTGGCGATAGCCTTCGACGGCCTAATCAGTGGGCCGGGCCCTAACCGTGACCCTGGGACTTGGCGCGACGCCAACTGGGTCAAACATGAGACCGACGGCGACGGTGGCTAGCTCGGGACGCTCGCGGCGCCCGAAAGAACACGTGGTGGACGGAGACCATCCGACGGGTGGATGCAACGAAAGAACAAAGGGATAATATTGTGAAAAAGGATTGTGAATGGATATACATATAAAATAAATGTATCGTGCGTTCTGTATATTTGAATATATAGGGTGGTGGCTCGAACACCGGAACGTATAGGGGCTTAACATGTAAAATCAGATTTTCGTAATTACCTGCTTCCTTTATTATTTTAGGCAAAAAAACTTCAAATAAAAGTTGAGAAGCTTAAAATTATACACCTGAATCAATAAGCAAAATTATTATTATTATTATTATTATTATTATTATTATTATTAAAGCTGTAGGTTGTTTTTTCGTTCGTCGGATTTAGAAATGTCTATCACTATCTGAGGCCCTTCAGATGCAAAAAAATCTGATGTGGCCAATACAATACCTCCCGCCATTTACCGCCCGAGTCACAAAAAATATTAAATTAATCCTTATTTTTGGATTAGCGAAATTTACTCTAATCTTGACAGTTTATTTCTTAAAATATAGTCTAATCTAATTCAAGTACTGTTTTTTAAACTCCTCCACAGGATTAAATCCCAATTACAGAGTGGGTTCACATTCACACACATCCATGCCTTAGTGGGATTCGAACCCAGATCCCGAGGGCACTTATGACATGAGGCGTTGCTCTAACTATTGAGCCACCGGAGCTATAATAAAATGAAGATTAAATTTTAAATACCAGGATAGAATAGAATTCACTAATCCAAAAATGAGGATTAGCTTAAACATTTTTTTGAATCGTTAATTTTTATTAATCTAAATACATACCTACATATTTACTTATGCTGGAAACTGTATTGAATTCCTTTTCTATTGTTCTATTTACTTTTTTCTTTTTAAAACGATATTAATATTATTTTGAAATGATTTTACTGAGTAACAATATAATTATTCTATTGAACTGCTCAAAATAAAATGTATAATAATTAAATGTTAATTAAATCGCGCTCCTCACAAAATACGGCAACCCTAATCATCCGTAGGTAGGTACTTTTAATATAAATAAATATGCAATGTATTCATTATTTACTTTTCTATTTCTTTATTTCTATATAACAGTAAAATCGATAATTGTGAAAGTTTTGAGAAGAACGTGATCATAAAATGATTAGAATAAACTACGGCATATTAAAGAAAATACAACACCGAAGATAATGTAATATAGTAACAGTGCATAACATAATTTACTCATTCTGACACTTCAGCTATTTCTTACTTAGTAATAGATAGTATGTAATAAATTTTTGATTAAAATATAAGAAAATATTACCAATAATTATTAAAAAATACAATGATACATTGAAATGAAAAAATAAAATTATAATTTTATTTTTAAAAAAGGATACAGTCTATAAATGAAAGGGGGGTCAGTCGAACCTTTCGACCCCCCCTGTAGGCGCCTATGTATCTGAAGTCTTGGAAGGAAATTAGGTAATGTAAATATGTTGTAGGTACCTTCAATCAAATGATATTGAATTCCGGGGAACTTTTTGACACTACCCCCAGGTCGCTATCTCTTTTCCTTTTCCAGATAAAAAATTGCAAAGTTGACAAAATCTGTCACCATAATTTCAACCACAATTTCTGTTCTCTGTCGTGTTATGCGGTTGCAGATTGTAGCGTCGACAATTGACTAGGGTAGTATTATTGGCTTTTATCGGATTTGCCTTGCTGAATGCCTGATCGATCATGCTACATAAACACGGATTATAATGTCAGAGTCACTTACAGACAACAACCCTTAACTCTGAATTCGACTTCAACCCCCAGAATGTAAAAAGGAAAATGGAGAAGAGATGATGAATGCCAAGTATGGCCTTACAAAGGGTTGCAAATGAAGACAAGCTCTTAGAACAGGATAGGGGTGAAATGAATAATGCAAAAATTTAAAAAATCTGATGTGGCCAGCACATAACCTCCCGTCAATTCCATGTTTAAAATAGCAATGAGCTTCCGATTGATCGTCTGTAAACAAAATCTAATTTCTCCAATAAATAGAAAAGTCTGTAATACGAAATTTTGGTTTATATCCTATTATGTTTTTCCTTGAAAATCTGTTAAGAGCTTCAAATTAAGTACCACTTCCGGTATATCACAGCAGTATAGTCAAAATCGAGTTTTAAATACCAAATTTGATAAGTTTGGGATCATGTTTTAATATATTTTTTCTAGAAAATCTGTTTATAGCTTCCTGTAAAGTAATACTCCCGCATTATCAATTTTAGAAAACATCTAATATGTCGTTCTCATTAATATAAATGTCTTAAATACCAAATTTGAAAAGTTTTGGATTGTATCTATTTTTTCACGAAAATCTCTTCAGAGCTTCTAATAAAGTATCACTCCCGGTTTATCAATTTTAGCCAAAATCTGATAAAAGTCTTAAATACTAAATTTGACAAGTTTTGGAATATATCATAATATATTTTTTACAAAAATCTGTTCTGAGCTTCAAGTAAAGTATCACTTCCGATTTATCAATTTTAGAAAAAATCTAAGATGTTATTCTTATTAATATAAAAGTCTTATATACCAACTTTGAAAAGTTTGCGATTATATCAATATATTTTTCACGAAAATCTGTTCAGAGCTTCAAATAAATTATCACTTCTGGTTTATCAATTGTATCCAAAATCTAATATGTTGTTCCCCGTCATATAAAAGTCGTAAATACTAAATTTGACAAGTTTTGGAGTATATCATAATATATTTTTCACGAGAATCTGTTCAGATCACTTCTGGTTGATTAATTTTAGCCAAAATATAATATGTTGTTTTCCTGATATAAAAGTCTTAAATAAAATTGAAAAGTTTTGGATTATATTTTAATATAGTTTTTCATTAAAAACTGTTATGGGCTTCAAGTAAAGTATCACTTCCATTTATCCAATTTTACCCAAAATCTAATCAACTCGTTATATGAATGCAGGTAGCTTAAATACGGAAAATAGATATATTTGGAAGTTTGTTATAAGGGTTATCGTGGACGAAAAAAATTATTACACACACACACACACATACACAATCACACACACACACACGCACACACGCACGCACACACACATTATCGTAAAAATAGTAAAAACGTGTTGTAGGGACCCTAATTCGTGCTTATTTACTGAAAACTCACCATCGAATTTTTGTCACTATTACATTACCTCCCTTACCTACGGTATGACGGGAGGTAAAAAATTATATATGGGACATTTTCAGCGATTCAAAAATTCTGAAAATTGGTGTACATATAAAGAACGCGCCCTCTTAGTTGGTAAAAAATCTATTTTTTTGTAATCTTTTCTCTTTTAGTTTTATCAATTATTTATTATACGTCTTCCTCTAAGTTTTCTTATCTGCCTTACTTATTTGCGAAGCCATCTTAAGTATAAAACAAAATTTAGAGCGAAGTTTTTGCTGTAAATCGATTAACTCTCAAGTTTAGTGCAAGTCAAGAAACCTCTATAAACTTTCTACTATTCGTATGTTTTGTAACTTCATTCAAAATGAAACCTCAGCACTGTAGCTTTATTTACTTCAATTTCCTTTACGAGTCAACTAATCTATGATATGAGAATTTTATCTTTTACCCTTGGTTGAAAAGGGAGGGTCGGACAACGATAAATCATACGAAAAAGCGTTAAAGAAAATGATGTGTCATCGATTATCAACTAAACAAACTACTGATGTTTAGGGAAAAAACAAGAAACACATAACAAGCTGAAAGATTTATCAGAGATATAAATATTTTATTGAAAGCTCGAGGAAACGGTAAAATATTTAGCTGTTTGACTTTGTTTTATAAACAAATCTATTATTTTATTTTTGGAACTGTTTGATGAATATTGTATTTCATGACTAAAAATATGTATATCATATATGAGTTCAGGTTCATAATATTTCGACCGGCTTACATTTTCAATGATTATAAAAAGTTACACAAATGACGAGATATTTTGACTTCTTTATTCTTTAAATAATCGGTAACACAATTTTAAATGGCGGAATACGTTCTAGAAAATTTTCACCATTTGCGTATGGTTATAATTTATTGAAAATATAAATCGGCCAAACTATTATGGGCCTGGGTTTGTATAATTGAGGGTAAAGATAAATAAGGATTACTCAACTTACTTATGGGGTCTCGTGGCCGCGTGCCTGAGTGTCTGGTCGCGAATCTGGGGAACCGGGTTCGATCCCGATCGACAGCTAATATTACGAATTTAATGCTAGATTTATACAGCGTAAGCCGTAACGTAACGTACCGTGCCGTAACATAACGCAACGTGTCAAAAACCCAAAGATCGCCAACTTGTATAGCTGGATTTATACAGCGTAAGCCGTAACGTAACGTACCGTGCCGTGGCGTATTGTAACGTATCGTAACGCGTGATTTTTCTAGGCTATTTTGTACAGAACTTTTACGGTACAGTTTCGTAAAAAGTATACTAATGCTCTGTCGATACAAGTGTAGTGTACATCAGATTTGTATTTATCAGGTTGGTTAGTTTATTCGCAATGCACTATATTTCATATGTATTACCATTTAATATATTAATCTAATCTTTGACACATGTCACGCTTGTCAGTCAAAGTCACACAGTATTTTTTTTATATTTATATCCATTTAATTTATTAATTCCAACTTTGACATAATTAGCCACACAAAAACAGACTATAGCGCAGGGCAGTAATAATTTTCGTAATATCGCAACGTACCGTATAAACGTGCCGTAACGTAGAAAGATAAAAGTTGGCGATCTTTGGATTTTTGATACGTTACGGTACGTCACGTTACGGCTTACGTCTGTATAAATTGTCACATAGGTATGCATTGATTTATTCTTTACGTTACGTTACATTATGGCTTACGCTGCATTAAAATGGCACAAAAATTGACCCCTGTGGTGCACTCTCCACGCCAGCAATGAGTGCCCGTGAGGTGACGCCTGGTAAACGCCCACACAGTACAAATATGTTATCATCATTACCGAAATCTGTGTACAAAGCAGATTGGCACACCCAGCAATGGGTAATATGCCGTGATGATTTGATATTTATTTATTTCAACTGTCAACCATGACAGAGGTCCTAAGAGCCATTTTCTCAGAGAAATTGAGATTACTCAACAAGTGCCAGAGGTCTAGGGTAACCAGACGTCCCGGTTTTTCGGGATTCGTCCCTGTTTACAGTTGTAGGTCCAGGTGTCCCGATGAACATGTTCGGGACACTTAATTGTCCCGATTTTCATACCAGACTCCAAATTTATTACTTATATCATCTATCGACGTTTGTAATATTTATTTTATTACTAAATTTTTAATTGTTTTATATAATTTTATTCCTTGCATTTTAAAGTAAGTGGGCTTCTTTGCACATCGTAAATAAAGGTAGTGTGCAATGAGCACGTATACGAAACGTATGGGTTTTGGGATGTTTTTACTTTAAAGAACATAATTATTAAATTATATGTGTAAGTATTATGTATTTTTATTTAAGTCAGCAATCCGTTAAATATATTCTCTTTTCTAAAATGTTCTGTGATTTGGCAATTTATTTTTGTACATTAAAGATGAAAAACATGCAGCTTTACATCCCTTGAAAAAATGTAACTTTCAATTAAAAGGCATTTCCTTGAATGAAACAAAATTTCGCCTGTGGCGCTTTTTACCTTCCGCTACCTTTGGTAAGGAAGGTTAGAGATCGTGCTAAAAATCGTATATCAAGATTTTGGCAAGGTTCCTAGAATCCAATTTTAACATTTTCACGATGATGTCTGTGTGTGGATCTTCCACTTTAACTCAAATACTATCAATCAGAAAATTTTGAAACCTTATATTTCTACCTTCTTCTAATCTGGGAAGAAACCATTAGATTTTGGTGTAAATCAGATAACCGAAAATGGTACTTTACTTCAAGCCCAAAATAATTTTAAACAAGCATAATTCCTTGGTTATACATTTCATATTACAAATATATGTAACTGACAGATAAATGCCACTGTCAAAGAACTAATCATTTCAAATTAATAATAGTAACGTTTTAAAAAGAAAATAGTAAATAGAACTATAGTTATATGCAAAGGATCTTAATACAGTTTCCAGCATAACTAAATATGTATTCCTTGTTCCATTTAAGCCATTCAGTATTGTAAAGCATAAGGCGTAGTCTTGGACTCTCTGATTGGCTGAAATTGGAGACAAGAGATGCGTTTACCCAATGTAATTCCGGCTACTTGAAATTGGCGTTGATATCAGCGCCATCTGCTGAATGGCTTAAACGAAACAGAGCATAAGTATGTATATTTAAACTAATAAAAATTAAATAGCGGGAGGTATTGTGTTGGCCACATCAGATTTTTTTTCTGAATACATTGCCTCACCAATAAAAGTTTTGGTACACGGCCACTGGTTTTATAATCATCTGAAAAATGTCCCGGTTTTGCAATGTATAAATCTGGTCCCTCTACAGAGGTCCTAACAATTTTAATCGTAATTTCTTCGATTACAACAATGCATTGTATTGATCACAACAATTAAACTATAATTTACATCTATAGTTGCGTTTCCCACAGGGACGTAACTAGGATTATTTTCTGGGTGGGCCAAAGGTGGGCCAATGAAAAATTTGAGTGGGCCATACTTATATTATAAGAACAGTATTACAATAAAAATAAATTACAAATTTCATAATATAGGGATTATAGATAGCAATATAGAAACGGTAAACAAAATAAACAAAAATTAAAAACTTCTAAGTAACAACTAAATTTTCAATATAGAAATTGCACTGAAATTTCAAATTGTTAATGCAATGACTATTAATTTAAAGTTACCAGAAAATAAAATTCATAAATATGTTATAAAACTATTAGGGCCGTTATTGTTTTTATTTCATATGTACATTAATTTTCGTACAATTTTATTGTGTTGGGAAGTAAATAATATTCTGCTGCTAGCATATCAATCTGTGTAATGCTTAGCAAAAGGAAACATTTTCTATAACAAATTTTAAATTTATTAAATTAAATTAATATTATTAAATTTTATTAATATGAAGACCATCTCCTCAATTTCCAGGAATTATTGTGTAAAATGCAGCGCCCATATAAATAAATACATACTATAATTCATAAAATATTAAACCAATCTTTATTGAAGTGTCGTAATCGATTTCCAAATTTTGGTTTTAGATACGAGCCTTGCATAGAGCATAAATCTATTTTTTATATTTTTTTATTTCAATGTTGATAAATAATGTAATAAGGAATTATCAATTTACTATATTCCATGCAAATTTGGTCGTAAACGCTAATTAAACATATTTTAATTTTTGTAAAATAATTTCAGTTTTGTGAATTCATCACAAATAGTTGGCATTATATCTATTATTAGTCCAGATACTTTTCTTATAAACGTCCATATTATAAATATCTCTTGCGGGTCCAATATGGTATCATTCGCCAAATTAATTAGCTACATATTAATCAACATTCAACTCAATTCTGTAAGAAAGTTGTTAAATCCTAACAACATTGTTGAAAATTCTATTCAATACCAATAGAAACAAATGTAATGTGTCGTTTTATTCAGTCTTTTCAATTATTATTCATTACTTACTATAGAAATGTTGCTAACAAAGAGGATCATTGCTAAAGTATAGGCGCGATTGCTTGAAAAATAATTACTTCAAATTTTCTCCATGGACAGACATGTCTTTTTATTTTTGGCAGTAGGATCACATCCTTTTTAAAATGTTTATTCTGCAATATGTACGTTTTACATTCACACAAATTGTATTACACGTTCTAAAACTATTATCTATTTTATAAAATAAACTAAATATCTTTAAAAAATTTGGGTGGGCCAGCAGGTGGGCCAACATATCAATGAGGTGGGCCGTGGCCCACCCAGGCCCCCCTGTAGTTACGTCCCTGGTTTCCCAATAATTTTTCTTTACTAACTATTTCTTTTTCTGTCTGTTTAGCCACATGATAAACTTTACGAGTCGTTCAGCGTCTTCTGCCCCTGTGACTCGCTGGACGATTTGCAGTTGCTGACAGACGAAGACGTTCTCCTGGACTGGGAAGAACCTTTATACATTAATTTCACACATAGGGACATCGTAGATCGTATAGAAGATTTTTACAACGCCAGAGGGGGAGAAATGGAGAAAGTAGCCGGAGATATTTACATTTGTTCGCATATTCCCGACGACGAAATTATAGAGTAAGAATTTTTCACTATTTTAATGAGTGAGGTGTGGTTTGTGACATGACTGTTCGGTTGGGTGCCCACCAGCTTTTATACAGTGGAGACGGGCGGGGTTGAAATCCAGGCCCGGATTAGCATTCCTTTACGCCCTAGGCCAAAATTCATTACTGCACCCCCCTGTCCCTCTCAATATATACCGAGTTTTAATAATGCTTGATTTCATTAAATTCTTGTTCTATATCGATGCCTTTATGAGTCTATAAACGCATTGAAAACATGTTAAGAAGACCTATAAACTCACCGCGAAGCGGCTCGTTTTCCAAAGTTGGACTCGTGGGTTAACAAATTGCCTTATGAAATTTGTTTTCAATATACCTACTATTATCAGTCATCAAAGCTACGTTTACCATCTTTTTATAACTAGCTGAAGATTACAACTTTTATTAGATGCAGTTTTTAATTCTGAATAGTTTTACAGTATTACAGTCATGAAAATTTTACCATTGTATTTGCTAAGATTCATAAGTAGACACGCGGTACATAAATATTAGAATTATTTAAAATCTTCGACAACTGTCATAGCTCAACAGGATTTCCCAATCACTCTACTATACTGATTTTGTATAATTAAAGCAGATGTGACCGTTTACGTCGTCTAGTAGAGGTGGTGCCAAATGTCATGAGCTATGAAATGCGCAGATCAAGAAGAGAGACAGCTAGAGAAAGGTCAGACAATAGGGGAGAGAGAAAGAGAAAGATATAGTTTTGCTTTCTGCGCAACAGCTCTTGAGATTTGGCACGGTTATAACTGCAGGCACTTCTCTCTTTCCGTTTTCTTATTTATCCAACTACTCGATGTGCCCATGGCCTAGATTGGCCGTATGGGTAATCCGGGCCTGTTGAAATCACAGAAATGGTAATAAAATGGGATAAAGGGCGCCACGTAATTTTTACCTGGAAAATTAAGAATAATACGGTATAAACGACATACAAAGTTTCTTTTACCTACGACAGGTTGAAATGATATCTAAATATATTTTATTCATGAGTTTTTAACCAAGTATACAAAATATTTAATACTAAAATAGGTACAAGTACAAATTAAAGCAAGTTACGAATTAACCTTTTTTGTGTTAATCTAATAAAAAAGTATTCATTCTTTCTGTCTCGTAAAAGTTTCGCGTGTCTTGAGATGCTATTATTGTCATATCTTGTAAAGATTGACGTGGTGACAGTTTGTAAGATGTTGCTGTCAATTTGAACAAATTTGATTTGCGGAAATAGGTCGACCGCGAATATTTCACGATCTAAACGAATTTTACAAGTATAATTTTTATTTTTATTGCGTCATAAACTCTGAAAAGGGAAATTAACAAAAGTGAAATTGGTATTAAATCTTTATGCTTTTTGTTAACTATTATTTTTAATATTAGGAACATTTGGTCTTTATTCATCAATATTGAGCGTGTTAAAATACTACGCCAAACTAATAATTCAATATTTAAAAAATGCATTTATTTAAAGTTTTATAATTGTACTAATAATTAACTGTTTCATAAGAAATAAAATTATGAACTTAAATTAAATAAGGAAGGTCGTGTTCTTCCCCAAAGGTGCAATACCTAGCATTAGATTTTGAGCAACATTTATATTGATTTTTCGTCTAAATGTCATAGCGCCCAAATTTCACAGGGTCCAAATTTTACAGCGTCTAAACGAGGGGTTCCCAAAGTGCGGCCCGCGGGCCAAATGCGGCGCAAAGCCTGTGAATTCGGCCCGCGATGTCGATACGATATATTATATTTTTATTAAAAAATAAATAAGTAAATAGTAAAATAAATAATAAATATTACAAATTAGATACAATAAAATATTTTAATATTTAAAAAAAATTCTTACAGAACTTTAACCATAATCGTTTGTATTAATAAAATATTGTTTAGTTTATATTTAAAAAATTATTGTAGTATGTCTAGTCTAGTTATTACACATGTGTACAGAAATATAATATAGTAGTCTCAAATAGATACAGAACTGTTAATCATTTCTGGCGCATTTAATGCAACTCACAATGTCAAGGAGTCAGTAACGAATTTATCGTTTTTTTCAATGATGTGCGCTGTGCCGCACACTACAACTATACCACCAGACCTTGTCCTGCCTACCCAGTTGCCCTGAGCAATACAGGCCTATGCCATATTAACGAATATTCAAAAATGCACTGCTCCAACTCACTAGAGGTGGGACGAAAAATAGGAAAACGTGCAAGCACAAACAGATCATCTTTTCTTATTGGTTGCTCAAATTATGAACGAAATGCGTCTTTCGCGCAGTTCTATTTCTATTTGAGACGTCAATGCAGTAGTGTTTACATGTGCTAAAATAAGAAATAGTTAAATACATTTAAAACAAAAAAAATCGTGGTTATTGTTTTGGTTTTATTCCGTTTTTTTGGCCCGCCAAAAAATTCGGTAATATTAAATTGGCCCGCCTAAGAAAAACTTTGGGAACCCCTGGTCTAAACGATGCCACACCACCAATTGTCACAGCGTCTAAATTTGTCCTGGCTTATTTTGGCCACTACAAGTGGTGTTGATAATACAGCAAACTGTAAATGTGTCAACTTTTGTTTTGAATTATGCAACAGATGGTGAATTTGTTGTTCAGTTAGTTAACACAGCGCCACAGTCAGTGCCGGATTAAGGAAATATGGGGCCCTAGGCAAAGAGTTTACGTTGGGCCCTTACCATCCTCCCCTATTTTTTTACTTAATGAAGTTAAAAGCGAAAATAAATAGGTGCAATATTGAAATTTTGGTTATTTTATGATTTAATGCATATACAAAATTTAAACAATAAAAAATAATCGAAAACTGAAATAGAACCTGTACATAACATTACAACACAAATTAGAAAATTATAAATCTAAAATAAACTGCATAAAAATAATATCTCTTACAATATAAATAATAATATAAATTAAAATGGGGTCTCGTGGCAGCGTGCCTGAGTGTCTGGTCGCGAATTTGGGGAACTGGTTTCGATCCCGACCGACGGCAAATATTTCGAATTTTAAATTGCACTAAATTGACCCCTGTGGTGCACTCTCCACGCCAGCAATGAGTGCCCGTGAGTTGACGCCTGGTAAACGTCCTCACGGTACAAATATGTCATCATCAATACCAATATCTGCGTACAAAGCAGATTGGCACACCCAGCAATGGGTAATATATCGTGATGCTTTCTGTTGCACAATTCTCAATAAATGTTGACATATTTATAGTTTTCTGTATTACCAACACCACTTGTAGTGGCCGAAATAAGCTAGGACAAATTTAGACGCTGTGACAATTGGTGGTGGGGCATCATTTAGACGCTGTAAAGTTTGCGCACTGTGAAATTTAGACGCTATGAAATTTAGGCACTATGACATTTAGACGTTATGGCACGTATTCTTATTAAATATTACAAAACTTTAAGTACAAAAAAATTGTTGAAATTTGTGCCAAACCTTATGAAATATGAATGAAACCTGACATCCACTGCACAGACCCTAGTACGAACGTGATGAAAAATGAGGCTTTTGATGAACGTTCGTATTATAAGAGGATTATTTGTGTTACATTGTTATGTGTTTATGTGTGTATAGAGTACCAGCAGAAAATGCCGAAATGCTGGAACTTCGACCAGAACACGCTCAATCCATCCACGATTTATATCCAGCAAATGACATGGAATGTGTCGAAGTCTTCGAAAAACTAATAAAACGACTACCAGCCTACGGAGTATTTTCTTCGACAGGCGAACTAGCAGCCTGGATGGTCCAATCGTACTACGGCGCTATGTTCTCCATG
The DNA here is from genome assembly GCA_963082715.1 of Harpalus rubripes. Classification (NCBI taxonomy): domain Eukaryota; kingdom Metazoa; phylum Arthropoda; class Insecta; order Coleoptera; family Carabidae; genus Harpalus; species Harpalus rubripes. The sequence goes on along the minus strand of OY720453.1, from coordinate 1,807,875 downwards.
CAAACCAAACCCGAATTTAGACGAAAAGGGTATGGAATACACCTCGCTAGATATCTCACAAAAGTTGTTAGGGATAGAGGCTATTTACCCTTCGTGGTAATCAGACCAGAAAACGATGCCTCGAAAGGGTTATATACGAAGTTAGGGTTTAAGAAGAATTTTGAAACAGTGCGGGCTATTTTGCGGCCGCAGAGGTACGTGAATGAAGCGATAGATGGCGGCACGGTGCAAGAAAATGGTGATTGCAAGTGCAAGGACAATTGATGTATCTTGACAGATCCTTTCTCTTCGCACTCGCCGTAGGGCCTCACACGCACACGGCTTTACCTTTCCCTTAAGGCGAGAACAGCAGAAAGGCAGATGACATGAATGACAAGGTTAGGTGACGTTTATTTTTTTTTTAAACATGTCCTCAAAAACACAATATTTACAGCGGTGACCTCTACGTACATAATGGACCGGCCTTTTGCATAATATTAGTGTATCCACAAAAAATGCAACCCGCTTGACTGGTGGTCTCTCTGTCTCTCTCTAACTTTTGTGTATAGCTGGACCAACAAATTTGATCACATTTTATCCATCTATCTAATGTGAAAAAGTATTGAAGCATAAATCAAATGGCTGAAAATATTAAATCACTAGCTGACGCATGCGTACTCTTCACTGTTAGAAAGAGACAGCCTCTCCACCATGACAGTTAACTTGATACTGCTCCTTTTATAAAGATAAAGGAGTGTGCGCTTGAGAAATAATCATACAATGTACGATTAAAGTGTGGAATATCAAAAAAAGCCGATTTTTATAAAAACGCTGAAACACGTCGATTTTAATTTTTACAAATACACATTAACATGTACGATTCATCTTCCGACTTTCATTTGTTTTTCAGTTATGACATCATCACAAAAAAATTTAAATGACAACATAGATTTTTAGTAGTGAAATCCGATAGTGATTTTTCTTCCCTTTATGATTATGTAAATAAATCATAACGTTGCATAACAAAAATTCTGAGAAAAATCGACTTGAACATTTAATAATAATGAACAGTCAAGATACCTACCTCGATAAAAAATTTAAATGTAGCAAACTGTATCATTCAATTATTCTGTCAATCTTACTAGCTTACTGCTAAGAAGTCAATGGATGTCATTTTCAACATTTAATTTAATAGTGTTAATTTTGTTTGCTTTATTTTTCATTTTTCAGTTTAAAACTTTTCGTTTTTCATGTTTTATAAGTTATAAGTTCCATAATCAACTTTTAAATGTTTTTATCAGGGTATCTTGATTATTCATTATTATTAAATGTTCAACTCGATTTTTCTCAGAATTTTTGTTATGCAATGTTATGATTTATTTACATGATCATAAAGGGAAGAAAAATCACTATCGGATTTCACTACTAAAAATCTATGTTGTCATTTAAATTTTTTTGTGATGACGTCATAACTGAAAAACAAGTGAAAGTCGGAAGATGAATCGTACATATTAATGTGTATTTTTAAAAATTAAAATCGACGTGTTTCAGCGTTTTTATAAAAACCAGCTGAGTTTGGCTTTTTTTTTGATATTCCACACTTTAATCGCACACTGTAGAATTATACAGAATGTTTCCTTTAAAACAACCAGCGCTTTTTTGGGCGAACTAATGCCTTTAGAAAAAAATGTTATATACAAGAAATGATAAAGAATAAGGGGCTAATTCACTAGTAATAACAAACCGAAAATTCGACCAGTGGTTCTCAAACGGCAGAACAAAATTATATTTTTTTAAATGGTATCCTATATAATTTTTTAGCCCATTAGACGGAGAATTTTTTTCTGATTTCAACGATATAAATATGGTATAGGGTTGTACAACAATTATTTCCAGAACAATGGTATTACATATAATGTTATAATATTACAATAGGCTACGCAATACACTATTATTCACGAAAGATGACTATTCAAGGTCATTTGTTCGAAGAAAGAATACACAACACTTTATAGCAGTAGCTTAGCAACCTTTTGTATTAGAAAGAAAAAGATTATTTGACCTATGTCTATTTAATTTATGTGGTGTGACAGATATACGTAAATAGTGGTATTACTTTCTAACACATAATAAATAATAACGTAGAATTACAGATACCTAATTATCTACTACATTGCCCTCTGTGCTAATATTTACCGAGTGGCGTTGATGTGTAAATCAAATTATTATTCCTTGGTTTATACGTTAATCTTGTTTTAGTATTTTGCAAAAACATAAATGAAGAACATAAAACTTTCAAAAAGGCATTATTCAGAAAGAAACATAATTTTCAAATGAATTACTTTTATTTTTTCAGCTAAAATGTGTCTATAAATATTTCATGTTGCACGCCTGTGCATACGAAATGCAATGAAGATATCTGCAAGTAATATTACATCAGACAGCTTACAAATGACCTTGAATAGTCATCTTTCGTGAATAATAGTTTACACAGGTATTTACTATTTATACGTCTGTTGCCTAGTTACGCTAGTAGTAAACCCATTTTTTATTACATATTTTTCGCTATGGTAAACTTGGTTCGCGTTTAGACCAATCAAAACGATGGAATCGTAAACGCTATTTAGTCTATTCTTAACCGAAATAGAGTATAATTAATATGCGATACACTGGATTTTTTATTTAAGAATTTTTGATCACCGTACGTATACACATATTTATTTATTTATTTATTTATTTAATTAATATTATAAGAGTAGGGATATATGGTATGTTCTAAACCACCCACCTACCCACTCAATCGTATAAGGGTACACTTATAGACGAGGGAGGGTTGTAGATTAAGCCCGACAGAGCGCGAAACAGCTTTAAAAACAGGTTCTAAACAGCTTAAAAACAGCTATAAACAGCTTCAGAACAGCTATAAACAGCTTGGATACAGCTATAAACAGTTTGGACACAGCTTCAGAACAGCTGTAAACAGCTTAGAAACAGCTATAAAAAACTTGGGAACAGCAAGCTGTTTCTAAGCGGTTTAGAACCTGTTTTAAAGCTGTTTCGCAGAGCGTCTGGCTTAAGCATAGAACTAATAAATACTTCGTAAATGGAAGGAGCGTAGACAAGGATAGTCTGTGGTTAACATTGTACAATAAAGACAGAGCGAGAACCACGTGACTGAGGTCTACTGTCGCTAGAAATGTATTACAGCGCTCTCGAAATTTCTTGTTTTATTTAAATATAATAACAAAATTATTATAAATAAAGTATTAAGGATACTAAAAATTAAAATGGTTAAGGTGTGCTGTGCATATAATATAAGAAAAAATTTAATTTGATAATAAAGTAGTTTAATAGTCATTGGCCAGTTAATAATATATTAATTTGCTTGTTACACTATTAAAATACAAAAGTAACTAATAATTCATAAAATTATTTATTAAAAATCATTAGTTTTATTCATTTTATTCAACTTTTCCTGTTGCCTTACACGGTAGTCGTACCACATAATTAAGGTCTAGGTTCTTCTATCGCTCTCCCACTGCAGGACTTTGTGTATAGCTATCTCTCTCGAATGTTAACCACAGAACACTGTGTACGGCTATAGGCAAGACTCCATCCATATGTATTTATTAGATCAATGGGCTTAAGCTACCACCCTCCCTCGTCTATAAGCGTATCCTTATAAGATTGAGTGGGTGGGTGGGTGTTTTAGAACATACCATATGACCGTTTAAATTAATTTAAATATATCTATAAGATTTTGATAAATAAGTATTGCATATTACATTACTTATTAAGTTGTGTTTTTGAGGATGAATTTATTTTTGATTTTCAACAATGTGATGGTAAAGGAGTACTATAGTGCTTTTATTAAACTATGAACTGTAGTATGCGATAAAAAAAGAATAAAATATACAAAAAATTAGGGTCGTATCTGAAAACCAAATGTGATTTTGAATTTTAGTCTTTCAAGTATTATAAACAAATACATTCCATCCTAGTGAGAGAAAGTCGGTATTTTTGCTACAAACGAATGATCACAATTGGTTTGCAGAATCATTGGAGATGAAAGAAATAATTGTTAAACTTGCACACAGTACAATCCAAAAGTAAATCATTCAGTTTCAATCAAATAGTTCATCAATTATATCATCTACTGGTAAATTCTAAAAGGAGAATTGTTTAACAACAAAACTGCCATAGCCAGAAATATTATATATTTAAAAATAACATCTTTTACTTTTTACAACAAGGTAAAATATATATTATTTTTAAAAGCTGGCTAAAGCTGTGCCCGAATTTTTTTTATTATCTAAACATATACTTCGTTTCAACAGGAGCTAGAATTATAAATCAGTCCGTCAAAGATATTCCAGTGGCGTATCAACAATTGTTTGTCGGTTTCAGTTCTTAATTATATTAAAACTTGTATGTACGCCTATGTAACCCTTCAGAAGGGATCATTGAGTTTAGAAGGCAAACTAAGAACATCCTATTAAAGTTATATCTAATTTTTCTTGTGAAATATTTGCCCTATCCATAATAAAAATTTAATATTATTCTTGCAAATTTTGATAAATTACTCCATTTTGAAACGAAGTAAAAAACTTAAATACTAATGCCAAAATGCGTTATCGGGCACAAGCTAATAATAAAGCTGCCATATTCAAAATTATAAGAAGAAAATTGACTCTGTCGGAACAATAAAAATATAAACATCGTAATTACAATGCATCCTTTTATATGGAAAACCGTTTTATTTTTTAATTACATTTTAATCTTACAACAAATTCACATATCCACAATAAAATTAAGATATCACGAATTAAATTTAAGATATCTCTAATACAATTTTAGATATCCACAAATGATTTGAAGATATGTCGAATTCATTGAATTAGAGAAGTGTAAAAATTAATTTAAGATATCTGTAATTCATTTCCAGATATCTTAAATTTAATTATTGATATCCAAATATATCCAATTCAATTTCAGATATCTTAAACAAATTAGAAATATCACCAAATGAATTAGAGATATTATTAAATGAATTAACAATATTACTAAATGATCATGGATATCACTAAATGATTTAAGAATGAATTATGGATATATATTTTCATTTTTAAAGTAACTTCCAAAATTCGTTCAGTGATATCCCTAACTCAGTGATATTCTTCGTTAAATATTTAAGATATCTGTTATTAAATTTGAGATATCTCTCATTATTTGTTTTCAGATATCTCAAAATGAATTTTATATATATATATATATATATATATATATATATATATATATATATATATATATATATATATATATATATCTGAAAATGGATTATATATATCACTAGACGAATTTCGTATATCACTAAATAAATTAAGAAGATCACTAAACGAATTTCGAATATGTAACTTTTAAAATAAAAATACATATCCATATTTTAATTAGTGATATTCTTTATTATTTTAGTGATATCCGTAATTCATCTAGTGATATCCCTAATTTATTTAGTGATATCCTTAATTCGCTTGTGATATAACTCTTATGGGATATGTCTTATTTTAATTTAAGATATCTGAAATTAAATTTAAGATATCTCCAATGCAATTTTAGATATCTGCAAATGATTTGAAGGTATCTCGAATTCATTGAATTTAAGATATCTGTGATTCATTTTCAGATATCTTAAATTTAATTATTGATATCCAAAATTCATTTAAAGATATCTACAATTGAATTAGAGATATATCCAATTTAATTTCAGATATCTTAAACAAATTAGAGATATCATTAAATGAATTAACAATATTACAAAATGAATTCTGGATATGACTAAAAGAATATCACTATTATAAACTATTTTTAAAGTAAGATATCGAAAATTCGTTTAGTGATAGTCTTCATTAAATTTAAGATATCTGTTATTAAATTTAAGATATCTCTCGTTATTTATTTTCAGATATCTCAAATTCAGTTGTAGATATATGAAAATGAATTGTAGATATCACTAGACGAATTTCGTATATCACTAAATAAATTATGAATATCACTAAATGAATTTTGAATATGTAACTTTTATAACAAAAATACATATCCATATTTTATTTAGTGATATTCTTATTTTGCTTAGTAACATCCAAATTTCATTTACTTACATTCTTAATTCTTTTAGTAATATCCCTAATTCATCTAGTGATATCCCTAATTTATTTGGTCTTATTTAAATTTAAGATATCTGAAAGTGAATTGTAGATATCTTTAAATGAATTTTGGATATGAAAATTAAATTTAAGATATTTGCATATGATTTAGAAATATCTCAAATTGTATTTTATATATCTCTAATTCATTTGTACATATTTAAAATTGAATTAAAGATATCTCAAATAATTTTTGATATCTTAAATTTTATTTTGTATATGTGAATTTGTTTTAGAATTAAAAGTAAAACGGCCTTCCATACTTTTACATTGAATGCCAATATTCGTGCCGCTTTGTTGAAATGGAGACAAGCATTGAAACATTTGTTTGAAGTAATTTCTTATTGAAATGAAAACTGCAGATTCAAAAATTATTTATTATTTATGTTAAAGACAGAGTAAGATTATTTTACTATACAGAGTAGGCAGGGATCTATTCAATGTATCTCTCATCCCATCATTTGAACAGAGTGGCACAAATAATGGCACGTTGGCACTGTCTAAAATATATTTAGAACAGAATTATCACATTGATATACAAATAAATATTACGATGATATATTTGTTTATAAAAACTTATTGTACTTGGTTGATTGTTGCATTTTGACTACAACAATAATGAAAGGTTCTCCTACGAATTTAGGGCTCTATTGCGCTGTTACAAATCTTTAAAATGCAAAATTGTGCTGTGTACGAGTGTCGTATAAAATTCGCATCCTTTCTGCTATTTTCGCACGATCGCTTCCACTCGCAGAACTGTTAATGTTTTGAATTTGTAACGTCTCCTACATTCCCCTTTCTATCTTCTTCTATTCTTGACTGAGGCTAGTAGTTCTCCTTAGGGTTTCCAATACTCGAATCAGGAACACACTTTATTTATTTCAGTATGTCTGTTTTCAAATGCGAGAGGATTGTAATACAAATTTTGTAGGTTGGTGTGAATGACAATATTTTTTAAGGGTGTGGTATTCCTGGTTCTGGTTTCTTATCCATCTTGTTCGTATGTCCGGTGTACTCAAAGGTATATTTCTACATTCCGAACGTATACAGTACAAACTATTTGCACCAGCGTCCGAACAGGGTGGATTTCTTGGTTAGAATATAGGAATTGCATAGTAAAGATTATAAATATTGAAATTATGCCCACGAAATAAGTTAAAAAATTACAAAAATGTGCTTTATCTAGTCATATCTTAATTATTATTCGTATTGGAGTGAGCTTCATGTTGTTTTTGCACACTTTCAACAAAGGATGGGGTTAAATTAGAAAACTGTTGATCGAAAAAATTACATATTCTTTATATAATGTTACAAATTTTATTCATTTCGAGAAATAAATATACAGAAGACTTCCAGAAACATACATTATTTTAAATATGAACAAAATATATATAATAATATAATAAAATTAAATTGGCACTCCCAATAATGGGTAATAAGCCGTGATGATATATATATATATATATTTAAATATTTTGTTTGTATAGCTGATAGAATAATTATAATTAACATTTTTAAAATTTTAAGTACGTTGACCTTGTCATTACGAAATACTTATGAAAATTCAGCTGATAATTTTTTTTAAACAAAATATATTATTGTCCATATGGCGCGAGCAGACACGTGACTCGAACGACCTTGACGTGCTTGGAATCAGCTGATTGGTTTGCGCATGTCATTTTGACAAGAACAATATCACGTTCACAGTACCAATGTTTTGACTTATTTTGATTTTGAAGTGCTTTAATGTTATTATTTCACAATTTTTAGGCAGTAAAACATGAAATTCAAAATAATAACATTTTAGCAGTTAAAAATCAAAATAAATCAAATCATTGGTCTTGTCAACGTGACATTGTTCTTGTCAAAATGACATGCGCACACAAATCAGCTGATTCCAAGCACGTCAAGGTCGCTTGAGCTAAAATGTTACTATTTTTAAGTTCATATGTTTTACTGCCTGATATTTGCAAAATATTAACAATTTAGCAGGTCAAATTCAAAATAGATAAGTCAAAACATTGGTCTTGTCATATTGACATTATACTTGTTAAAATGACACGCGCACACAAATCAGCTGATTCCAAGCACTTCAAGGTCGCTCGAATCACGTGTCTGCTCGCGCCATATTTTCTTGAAGGGGCTTGATGCTCGACGCATGTTAATGGAACAGTGGCCAACACAATACCTCCCGCCATGTACCGCCCGAGTGACAAAAAAAGATTAAGCTAATTCTTATTTTTGGATTAGCGAATTTTATTCTAATTTTGGCAGTTTATTTCTTAAAATTTAGTCTAATCTAATCCAAGTAACTACCTTTTTTGATAATAAATGAAGATTAAATTTTAAATAAAATAGAATTCACTAATCCAAAAATGAGAATTAGCTTGAACTTTTTTGCGAATCGTTAATTTTTATTAATCTAAATACATACCTACATATGCTGTATTGATTTCTTTTCCTATTGTTCTATTTACTTTTTTCTTTTTAGAACGTTACTATTATTAATTTGAAATGACTATTTCTTTGACAGTGACATTTATCTATCAATTACATTTGAATAACTGCTCAACCAAGGAGTTTAGTTTGTGTAAAGCGTAGGCTCCGGGATTAAATTATAGATAATTTTATAAATTTATCCATAAAATATATAGAAAAAGTATTAATGCAAATCTGTAGAAAATTCAATATTCTTTAATTTGTATAATAATATTATTGTCGAAGAAATAACATTTAAAGGTATCGAAGAAAAACTATTTTGAGCTTCTAGTAAAGTGCTATTTCCGGGTGTCCGATTTACACCAAAATCTAATGGGCTCTTTCCAGTACAGAAAAAGTTGGAAATACAAGGTTTCAAAATTTTCTGAATGATAGTATTTGAGTTAGAGTAAAGGATCCACACACACATACACACACACACACACACACACACACACACACACACACACTATCGTGAAACTGTTAAAATTGGATTCTAGGGACCTTAAAACGTGGTCATTTACCAAAATCTCGATATGCGATTTTGAGCATGATCCATATACCTCCATTACCAAGGGTAGCGGGAGGTAAATAGTCAAGATGAATACAGTTTCTCGTATCGCCTGGCGGTCACATGACGTCATATTTACGTCATGTGATTGTCAGGCACTACGACACAGTCCCAGGACTGGTATTTTAAACTTAAAAGGTGTATGTTTTAGGGGTTAACCCTGTATATGCAATTCTGATAGATTTGTTGAAAAATCTTCTATAAATTATTTTTAAATTAAACAAATGTATAAAATTTGTAACAATTATAAAGTTAAGGATATGTATATAATATACTGTGATCTAAAAACGATACGATTTGGTTTGTGTATATATTGAATTGAAGAAAGCAAAGTGTGTAAAAGCAGCGTCTAGGGATTGATTGACTGTATTGTATTCGCTGAGTGTGTTTGTCTGGCTCGTGGCTCCTGCTTGTCATGGTGTAGCTCCGTGGCGAGCTGTTGGCAGGCTGCAGCGACCAGCCATTGTGATATTTTCCTAGGAAGTGCTAGAATACACTACGGGCCATATAAAAAACCGACCGCTAGCCAAGCAGCAAGCGAAGCGGCTACTATTATAGATGGCTTCACATTCAATATTTCCAATTGAGAATCTTAGAATTGGCAACAAACAAACAAATTAGTCTTATTTTCTTAATTTGTTCAATCAAATGAATCTTGTATTGTATAGGCCTAAAGCAATGAGTAGCAAGTGACCAACAAAACAAACTCTTTTTGTAAGTAATACTTGTTTATTTTCAATCTATGGACGAACCTTCTGATGGGATGCGAATACGTTGTAAAAATTCATTCATTAATAAATTGGCACTTGATGCTAACAAATTTACTCTTCATTTATATCCTTACATCTTATTTCTTTTTCAGGAAAAGAACCTGCTACCGAATCCTTAATCCTAACATAGAATTAAGATCCAGGAACAAGAATATTATGTTGAAATTAATGCCGAAGAATTTTATTTCTCTTTTCCAAAAGAAGTTTTAAAAAACGACGGTTCATTAGGTAAAATTATTTTTATTTTCTTTTACATTTTTGTCAAAAAATAAGGCTCTGCATTTTTGAAAATAATGACCGTTAATATAAACAAATGACAGGATTGATTAGCGAGCAGCCAAGTAGCATAGTTTTTGTCTGTCGATCGTTTATAAATTATTTTACGAGGAATGAGGCGCGGGCAGACACGTGACTTTGACAAGTGCTTGTAGGGCCCCACAAGGGTGCCAAGCATGCAAGTATGCAGCTCGTATATTTTACCTGTGTTGCCAAATCAATTTAAGCCTGAAATTAATAAATAATATTATTAATGAATATCATGTTGTTTTACTTTCTGACACATTAAGCTTAATTTTTAAATTAATTTTTATAAAAATTTAGCGCGCCAAGAAATCTTAGTATCGCAGATGGCAGCACTAATCGCTCTATTTTTATATAAAATATTTTAAAAATTAAGTTTATGTGTGAAAATAAAATAATATGATATTCATTAATAATACCTAGTTTTACAATTTTATTTATTAATTTTACGCTTAAATTGATTTGGCAACACAAACACTTGTAAAGTCACGTGTCTGCCCGCGCCTCATACAAGGTCCATTTAAATATAGGGTGCGGTAAAACCAACGGGTAAAACACTCTCCCTAGTTTATATAAATCCCAACGACCACAAATATACTAGACACAACATGCCCTATACCTCACTATTGTTTGTCTACTCTAAAGTTTGTCGAGAGATGTCTCTACGGTCCTTATAACGCATTTGTGACATTTTGTTCCTTTGTTTGAAAGTTGTGAAATCGTTAGAGCCCGATTTCAAATTCTGTCAGAATTGGGTTTTCCCGGTTTCATTATCCTCTATAAATCTGCCTTTTTCAAGTGAGTTTTGAAATAAAATGTGCGTAATTTTAAAAACTCGCATTAATAGGGTAATTCAGTAATTACGTCATATGTGGCGCACTTCATTTAAACTACTGTCCTACCAGTAAATACATCTTTCAAAGTAAACCTTATTGCCACAGCAAATAAGAACTATAATTTTAAGCAGTTCATTTCGTCGCCAATATCTTACTTAATTAAGAAAAGTTAGCTGTTTAAACTATCATTCAGTTAAGTTTGAATATTACCCTTTCAATTAATTAATCCTAATTAGTAATAATAATTATTATATTTAAGTTTCAAAATACTTTTCATGGAACTGCTTGTTCATTTAATCTCGAACATGTTCGTGAAACATAGCGTTTAAGCGGCTGGAAGCGCCCGTTTGAAAGACAAAAACCATTTTTATCTTACAGTACCCTAAAAACACGCCATATTATTAATATATTAATGTGGATAGACAGAGTTATTTACGTACATTAAACTTAAAAAGAAAAAATCTAAAGTTTTGAAAAGAATTGATTTGAAAATGCTCAAAAACGCCAACAAATAAAATCTCAGTCGGTATGTCGGTAAACTCTCGGATATGTTTGAAGTTGCGCAAACTTGATGCTCTGTAGTTCAGAATGTGCAGAGTTGATTTCAATTTGAAATAAAACCTTTGTTATTTATTAATGTGTATATATTGTATTACAAAGTAATAGAAAAATATTTACAATTTGATGTTATTAATATCTCAAAGTTAACGTCTTCATAATAACAATAATATCAGCATCAAATTACAAGCCTTTAAATTATGAACCTTAGGTGTTCTGTCAATATAGTCTACTTTGAAAGTATCGTTTTTGCTTAGGACAGTACTTCATATTTCGCGCTATACTCTGACGTCACACTATTCTACGCAGATTTCTGTAATGATGATGACTATTTGTATCGTGCGGGCACTCATTGCTGGCGTGGAGAGTACACCACAGGGATCGATTTTGCGCCATTTAAAATTCGTAATATTTGGCGTCGATCGGAATCGAACCCGATTCCCCAAATTCGCGATCTGACACTCAGGCACGTGGCCAAGAGATCCCATAAAAATCAATACAATAATATAAATAATTATATATACAATTCTTTTTATCCTTTCCTAACACTAATATCAATTTGTTTCATACATTTGATAATTGCTTTTCGTTAATAATAATTCATATATTTCAAATATAGCACAGTTCATGTTAATAGAACAAGTAGTGACATCTAGCGAATACTCCGTGAGGAGACTTAACATATCTCTATACTTAGTTGTCTCTTTCTGTCCAGCCGAAAACAAAACAAATGCTTTGAAGTTATATCTATATAGTGTATTTGTGATCGTTGATAAATCCTGATGATTTAGTTTGCAACCATAATTACTTTCAGGTCGTACAAATAACATACATCGCCTTTATTCATATTCAATTACGGATTTTTTACAATCTTAAACCGTACAAAATAACAGAAATCGGAGAAATATAAAAGCACGATTTGTCTAATTTTTTAGGCAATTTGGTATATGATATATAGATTTTCACACCATAAAGCCCCTAAAAACATGGCGGAAGAATGCTCCCCTTACCATATTTCTTGCACAAGCTCAAAACATTGGCGAGGAAAGGTTTTATAGCAAATTATTATTGAGTCACGGATGGCTCAAATTCAGAATAATACAACGGTAAACTCAAAAACAATCATTCGTTTATAAATAGTTTTGTAAATGCGCGCAGAACGCGTATGAGAGCGCTGTCGTTGTCGAACAAATTCCCTAGCTTGTCGACTGTTTTTAACTCAGTCGTCGGCCGCAGATCGCCGCCACAAGTCGTCCAAAGTTCATTCATGTGCCTTCACGAGCATGACGTTAGTTTGTTGTGATAGTGCGTGACGTAGTATTATGGCCGCCGAAGAAAACTAGTAATAATATTGCTGTTTATATCAGTGTTTTACCTTGAATTTATTGATTTTCGTGTTGATAAACATTGTAAGAGGGTGTGTTGTTGAAGACTCCACAACAGAAGTTTAGTATAGTGACAATAAAGGCTTACGCAACAATATCACCACGAGGGAAACGTGTATTGTTGACGTTGTGTTTTTGATATTGTAGCTGTACTTTGGTGAGTAGCATTCGTGATCATAACAAAGAACGCTATTGGTGGATAGTATAAAATACTAGTTGTGATTGGGCGAAAACTAGCTGATTGATCTTGCTCATGTGACCTTTGAGTTATGTCAGCTTACACGGCTCAATATTTACATTAATTTTTTACATACATTCTTACATAAACTGTTGTTAGAGCACCATCAAGTTTTGTTTACTGAGGGGAGAATAAATTGGAGATATATTTCAATTTGTTGTGTTTCAAGGTCAATCGAATACTGTTGGAATCTCGTACTGTTTTTGTTGTGTTATTAACATTGTAAAACAGACTTTATTTGTGTTTGTGTAGTGTACATATTTTAAGACATGCCGTAGTGATAAACAAGTTATTTGTTCATTAGTGTCTCGAATTTACTTTAAAATAAACAGTCATTGTTTTAGTGTTGTGTTAGTGTGTTTAAAGCGGGAAATACTATTCTGCTTATCGAATCGTGGTAAGAGATAAGTGTGCTCGTGTCGGGTCATTTAATCAGTACCAGATAATAAGAAAGGCATGTACAGCCATTTGTTTACTATAATGATTCAGTATTGTGCAATCTGGTGTAATATTTCCTCATGTCAGGTTGTCATTGATGTGTATTGGCAGAAGGAAAGCTGAGCCACGCGCGGACATCTTTTTGTTTACATGTGTTTGCCAATCTCAAGGTTATGATATAGCATGGACGCATGCCAAGGACGTTGACTTGCTCTTTTGCTTTTGTGGTTTAATTTAAATATGGCCTGACTCTTAAGGGAATTTTGTGGGAATTTTCTGGCTATTTTTAATCTATAAATCGCTACGAAAAAAAATCGTGGGTTTAAAGTTTAAGTCCCATAAACATAGGACGAAAATAAAATATTATTTTGTTTGAGTGGTTTGGGAGGCACTATAAGGTGGAGACTATAAAAACCCATTGTCTCAGAAGATTAAGGAAAACTATGAACTATAATTTATTATTTATTGCATAATAGTTGGTCTGTAAAGAAATACAGTTTGTGTGAGTGTAGTTATTTTTTGGAAGGATGAACGGTAAAATTTTATAAATTTAATAAATATATACAGGGTGGTGACTTGGACGACGCAGCATAGGGGTTTCAATGTTAAAATCTTAATGTACAGTTATTTGCTCCCCTAATTATTTTAGGGCAAAATTGTATTTAGGTTTTTGCTACAGAAAAATATTCTACACAAATAAAAAATAAATAAATATATCATCACGGCATATTACCCATTGGTGGGTGTGCCAATCTGCTTTGTACGCAGATATCGGTAATGATGACATATTTGTACCGTGCGAGCGCTTACCAGGCGTCACCTCACGGGCACTCATTGCTGGCGTGGAGAGTGCACCACAGGGATCCATTTTGTTCCATTTAAGCCATTCAGTATTGCAGAGCATAGGGAGTACCCAATGTAATTTCGGGTACTTTAAGTTTGTGCTGTTGCCAGCTCCATCTACTGAATGGCTTAAATGGAACAGTGTATACATCCGAATATGCTATTGTTTATAATTTTTCAATTTCCGGAACCGTAAAAATAATCGAAAACAATAACATTTTTGCAAAATCATTAGTGCCGTGGAATAAAAATTTTAACAAAAGCGCAAACTTGTGTCACAGATTCTTGATGTTTAAACTTATTTTCAAAACGAGGAAAATTAAAACATCTTTATTGTAGATGGTGACAATAATGGAATTGTTGAATTACAACAATGGAATTGTTGATTATAACAATGGAATTGTTGATTAGAACAATGTAATTTGATGAGAACGAATGTTAAGATTTCGTTAAGAAGTGACTATGAATACGACCCCTAACTTATTTAAATTAAAAGACATAAAATGTATTGGGAAAAAGGATTTTTATTTTACTATAATAAACATGAATTTATAATAAAAAATAACATATCACAAACCACCATTTACCATTAATGCCCCAATCTGTTGTAAAATTCTAGTCTGACATTCAGTGGCGGCTCGTGACATTTGTCACGGGTGGTTCATCTCAGGGAAAGGGGGGAGGGGTGTTGAAATTGTTAAAAAAATACCCTTAAAAATAAAAATAACCTAATGAACATGTTTACTGTAAATTAAACTATTATTCTCGAAAGATGAATATTCAAAGTCATTTGTGAGCCGTCTGATATAATATTACTTGCAGATAACTTCATTGCATTTCATATGGATAGACGTGCAACATGAAATATTTATGGACACATTTTAACTAAAAAAATAAGAGTAATTCATTTGAAAATTATGTTTTTTTCTAAATAACGCCTTTCTCAAAGATTTATGTTTTTGCAAAATACGAAAACATAGATTTAACTTATAAACCAAGGAATAATAATTTGATTTAAACATCAACGCCACTGGGTAAATATTAGCACAGAGGGCAGTGTATACTATTATTCACGAAAGATGACTATTCAAGGTTATTTGTTCGAAGAAAGAATACACATCACTTTATAGCAGTAGCTTAGGAACATTTTTTATTAGAAAGAGAAAGATTATTTGACCTATGTCTATTTAATTTATTTGGTGTGACAGATATACGTAAATAGTGGCATTACTTTCTAACCCACTATAAATAATAATGACATATGTCGTAGAATTACAGATACCTAATTATCTACTGCAATGCCCTCTGTGCTAATATTAACACAGGGGCGTTGACGTTTAAATCAAATTATTATTCCTTGGTTTATAAGTTAAGTCTATGTTTTTGTATTTTGCAAAAACCTAAGTGAAGAACATAAATCTTTCAGAAAGGCATCATTTAGAAAGAAACATAATTATCAAATGAATTACTGTTATTTTTCAGTTAAAATGTGTCCATAAATATTTCAAGTTGCACGCCGATGCTTACGAAATGCAATGAAGTTATCTGCAAGTAATATTATATCAGACGGTTCACAAATGACCTTGAATAGTCATCTTTCGTGAATAATAGTTTAGTAGATAATTAGGTATCTGTAATTCTACGACATACGTCATTATTATTTAGAATATGTTAAAAAGTAATGCCACTATTTACGTATATCTGTCACACCACATAAAGTAAATAGACATAGGTCAAATAATCTTTCTAATACAAAATGTTGCTAAGCTACTGCTGTAAAGTGATGTGTATTCTTTCTTCGAACAAATGACCTTGAACAGTCATCTTTCGTGAATAATAGTTTACATTTGCTAATTGTTCATGTGATATGTGTTTAAATTTTTATTCCATGGCATCAATGATTTTTGCAAAAATATTGTTTTCGACTATGTTTACGGTTCCGGAAATTGAAATATTATAAACAATATCATATTTGGATGCAGTATTTTTTTCTGTAGCAAAAACTTAAATACAATTTTGCTCTAAAATAATTAGGGGAGCAAATAACTGCACATTAATATTTTACCATTGAAACCCCTATGCTGCGTCTTCCAAGTCATCACCCTGTATATTAAATTAATTTAAAACTACACTATTTCTAAATTTAAAAAAATAAAGTTTGTAAGGAAATAAAAGTCCAAGTTGTGTAAATCTAATTAATTTCAATTAAATTTTTCTTCCATTAGGTACATTCTCTGATGGTATAGCTCCCAAAATGAGCGACCCCATCTACGGTTCAGATTTTTTCATCGACCCAGGAATTGTAGTCAAACAAGAACCATTCATTCTTGATTCCTCGACTTCTTCAGCTATGCCGATCCCTGCGAGGAGAGGAGAACACCTTCGCGAATTTGGCATCGAACTCGAGTCTGCTGAATCCCCATCAATGCAGGATGTTCACCTTCAACAAAATCAAGACATATATTCTAATAGTATGAACAGTCCTTCAGTCTGGTCGACGAGATTGTGTTATGTTGACGGCGAACCGACAAAAATAGAGACATTTAAAATGGATGATGATGATATTTTTCAAGTCGATAAAGCCGATTTAATCCAGGGACCGACTTTAGCGGAATTAAACGCGAACGATGATACGCTTCTAGAAGATTTGAATTTTGATGATTTGTTACTTCCAGAAGAAAAAAGTTATTACATTAATGTTTCATCTACTAAATCAAATACCCCTACAAATCAAATTAATAATAACGTCACTAATAATAATGTTTTTGGGACGTCTTGTCCGCCGAATTTGTTCGGTTTTTACAAAGATTCTCTAGAAGGGACAGCTCCGTCGAGTCCTTTTGACCCGTTCAATTCTAAGTCTTCTCTAGTTGCTTTTAGTCCACAGAGCCAAAATTCGTCAAATTCTTCGCCTTTAATGCAAGGTACTTCTTCGCCTCCAGCTAATGTTACAAATGTCACGAATTTGCAACAGAAACACAGCACTTTGCACGAGTTATTGTTGAAGAAAGAAGCTTACAGCGCGTCGCCTGATCGCTCAATATTAGGTAGGTACTCTTTAATAATTTACGGGGATTTAAAGTATTTTTTTTAAGCTATACGAGGCTTGTCTAAAAATAATCCGACCTTCGGCTGGGAAATAGTTATTTGTATATCAAGGCCGCGAAATCACTCTTTAGCGTACCGAGAGAAAAATTGTCGCCGAAGCCGCTTGCGGCCGAGGCAAGACAATCTCGAGGGCGCTAAAGGATTTCGCGGACAAGGTGTACACAATATTTTTTGTGCAACCGTAATAAATATGTAATTACAAATTTTATTAATTTTAAACAGTTTCAATGTAAATTGAAAGTTAGCTTTCAAGGTGGCTATGGGATTAACATTTGATAAACAAAACCATGCAATTCTCAAGTTTCAAAGTGGTTGTTTACCGAATTTCGCGGCCGCTACCATGACAACGGTCGCGAAATCCAATTTCGCGGCCTGTATTGCGGCTGAGAAATGCTTATTTCGCGTCCGGTTGCACAAAAAAAAATATTGCGTATCTGATACTCTTAACAGGATTTAGACCCTAAAATATAGGCCCCTTGCGCCTCCGTCCATTTAGTCCATCGATCCTTTCACCTCTGGAAGGTTTCTTTTGGAAGAGTCTGCAGTTCCGACGTCGCGCTTTGCATTATCCTCTTCCCTACAGTGCCGGCTTAACGGCAGGGCTTTTGGGGTCTAGCCCCCGGCGGTAGATACGTAAAGGGCGATACACCGAGCAGAGCACGTTCTTAAATTATTTTAAATAAAAATTTTAATTAAAGCAAATTTAAGAGCCAGGGGAAAAAGGATGAATGTCCATTTTTTTAAGCAAAATAAGATGATTGGTACTTATAGATTGAAGGTGGGCGCTTTTCAATGGTATGTGTAAAGAAGGCAAAACGGTAACAATCCTAAGATACAGGTCTCAGAAATTGTAAGACAAGATCTAAAAAGGATGACGGTCCAAGCGTCAGGGTATAAAAAGATGAATGTTCGACAGCGATATGCGCAAATTATAACTTGGTTAAGTACTCGTACTGAACAGAAATTTGTAGAGCTAAGTTCGGTGTCAGTGGCTATCTGATGACATTCCGTAACTCAATAGTTAATTTTTAGTAACTTGTTAAAAATTTAACCAATTAAGTTCAAATGTTGACAATATAACAAACAATTGGATACAATTTTTAACAAGTTGCTAAAAATTAACCACTGAATTACACAATTAATAAAACCACCTAACGACGCTAAAAGTTTGGTCGAGTTGACTGATGTAGCAAAAAAGCTCCGACTGCAAAGTCGTGGAACTGAAGATTTTTCTTGCGAACATTTGAAATGTTCTATTAACCAAAGTTTCAGAACCAATTCCAATAACTTGTCATTGAATTTCAAAAATATGGGAGTTCATGGACTTTCACAATTTCTATCTACAGTCTATTCCACGAGACCCTTCATTAAACCAGGACTTCGAACCGGAGCTGAATCGAAAACGGTAAACCGGTAAAAATAACGGACAAATTCTGTCCCACATAAGTAGAAACTTGACTCATCTGTGGGTATAATAATTTTCAGAAATGACCAATCTGAGTTTCGAAATAAAATTAATACTCTGTCATTCCAAAAGCATTAGATGGGGTTTCAAAGTTTAAAATTCGCGTAATGAAAAAACAAAATTTGTAGCATTTATCTTTTTTCCCCTGGTTCTTGGCAGTTTGATTTTTTCTTTGTTGAGAATGGCGGTTTTTAAAAATTAGCCCCAGGCGGCAAGATGTCTTGCTGCTTCCCTATTCTCAAAACGGGATATTTTCAATGGCCTCTTTAATTTTGGAAACAACCAAAAGGATCCATATCTGGAGAGCAGGGAGCTTGTCCAACGACTAGAATTTTATTTTTCGCCAAGAAAGCTTAGATCATGTGCGAAACGGGCATGATGTAAAACCCCTAGATACCAAATCTTGTAAAATAATATTGAATAGTTTTTAAAATAATGACAGCGTAAGCTGGTCTTGGGACACCTGTATATATTTATATATTTGTCATAAACTATAAGCAGCATGTCGGAACTCAACTGCAACGGAAGTAGCAAACATGACGTTACAATGGCGGGAATTTATTTAATTTTTAAAAAATGTGCGAAATAAAAAATAGTGAAATTATCGTAACAAATGTTTTCGCCTCTTAGGTCAATCAGTCCCATCTTCAACAAGTCCTATGGCCAGCACTTCTGGCATAGGCCCCCACAGAACACGAACACATAGCTCTAGATTATCTTCTTCTGCACCGACACATCTAGGCCTAGAGCAAATTTGGCAGCGTAGGGAACCTAGAAAACATCTCTTATCCACTAGTTCTTTAGCCGAGGCGGGTTCTACTTCTTCTATATCTACTGGAGGAGTCCTCAGTCCTGAAGCACATGATTTTTCTCACGATGAAGGCTTTGATAGCGAAGAAGACAGCGAACATTATGAAGACTTCTCTTCCGATAATGGTAAGGAGATTATTATTAACTTACAAAAATTATTACTGGTAAAAGCTATGGTTTTTACTAATTTTTGTTAATCTTTTTCATTTATTACTTAACTAGAATATATGGGCGATAATACATGCAATAATCTAATATATACAATTCACTTTCCTTTTTGACCTGTTATCGGCGCCTTTTCCCACACACGCAACTTTGTCAGCGACGGACTGGCCCTCTACGACGCGTTCCCCTAAGTGGGATAAAATACACATTGTCATTCCAATTTACAACAATTATCACAGGCGTGCATTATCATCTAATAAGATAGACAGGAGGGGGGGCAGGAATAAGGTTGCTCCCAAGTCCCAGACTTGGGCAGGTGCCCCGCATATTAAATGCGGCCTAACACCTTATGGTTTCCGGTACCCCTATCCGCAAAAGTATACACCCAGTGCATTGACGAATTGCTGGAATACGGCTCTCGTGAATAGTCATTTCTGAGCCACTAGCGGTACCGTAGCCACATACGCATATCCCAGACATGTTGAGCTCCCAGAGCTCTGACCTCCCAGAGGTCAATGGGTCCCAGACCCATAATGAGAGTTTAGCTTACGATCACACGTGTGTAGGTCCCAGACCTATCATGATAAACCCCAGGTTTATCCTTAACGTCCCATACGTTCTCGTGTATCTCAGCCTCTCACATATGTCCCAGACATATTGAGTTCCCAGAACTCGACCTCGCAGAGGTCAATGGGTCCCAGACCCATAATGAGAGTTTAGCTTACGATCACACGTGTGTAGGTCCCAGACCTATCATGATAAACCCCAGGTTTATCCTTAACGTCCCAGACGTTCTCGTGGATCTCAGCCTCTCATGTGGTGTTTATCACACCTCGAAGCATATAGCTCCATGGACCCAGAGTTGTCCCAGACAACTCTTCGGATAATTAGGAAACTACTACGTTTGCGGCCACAAACAAATAATACAAATGTATATTTCACATATACCATGCACATCAAATACACAAGCAGTGTATAACATATCAATCAAGCATCTGGTGATCCACACCAAACTATACCTGTATAATAATTAGAATGACAGCGAGTTCTACCACTCACCTATAATTACTGCAAGCATCTCGTCTTTTCTTTGTTGACACAATTCACAGTTTCACACACATCTGTATGATTGCTAGCACACAGCAACTAACTCTAGCCCTACCCTAACCATCGAAGGGTCGGGGGTTCTATTGTGTTTAAAAATGTCAAGTGTTTTTGCCTTAAGCCAGCGCTTCTAAACCAGTGGCGCCCAGTCGAAAAGTGAATCTTACACTATTGTTAATTTATTTAGATTCTGACGATGATACCGCGTCGACCAGAGCGATGAAAAAAGAGCGATACTTTTGGCAATACAACGTCCAAGCCAAAGGTCCAAAAGGCCAGCGTTTGGTCCTCAAAACCAAACAAGAAGATCCCCACGTCCTTAACGAAATCACAGATCCTGTTTTCAGTCCAAATTGCGCTGTTCGGGGCATTAAACATAGTGGAAAAGCCCGGAAAGGCGATGGAAATGACCTGACACCAAATCCGAGAAAATTATACAGCATAGGCAAAGAATTAGAGAAACTGGGAAGAATTATAAATGATATGACTCCAGTCAGTGAATTGCCGTTTAATGTCAGACCAAAAACCAGGAAAGAGAAGAATAAGCTTGCTTCCAGAGCTTGTAGATTGAAGAAAAAAGCGCAGCACGAGGCGAATAAGTTGAAACTTTACGGACTGGAACACGAACATAGTAAGAAAACAATTTATTTGCAGTTTTAAATCCCTAATAAATAGTTTAATATTTTTTAAATCAGCCTAATATTAATTTGACACTTTTTAAGTTTCTAATAAATATTTTGATAGTGTTTAAAGTCAGCCAGAAATTATTTTGACAGTTTTTAAGTGCCCCAATAATTAGTAAGCCTGAATTATTTGACAGTTTTTAAATAAACCTGGAATTATTTGACAGTTTATAAATAAACCTGAAACTAATTTCTTAGTTTCTAAGTGCTCCCAATAATTGTTAAGCCTGAATTAATTTAATAGTTTATTTATTTTAAGTCCCAAATAATAGTTTGACACTTTTTCAGTAAATCTGAAATTGATTTCACAATTTTTAACTTCCCCAATAATTAGTTTGACAGTTTTTACGGCCACCAATAGTAAAATTAACAGTAGATCTGAAATTAATTTGACAATTTTTATGTACTCCAATAATTAGTTTAATTTATTTAAGTCAGCCTGGTACTAAATTGACAGTTTTTAAGTCCCTAAAAATTAATTTGACTAGTCCCTAACAATTAATTTCATGGTTTTTGAGTCCCTAATAATTAATTTGATAGTTTTTAAGTCACTAATAATTAATCGGATAGTTTTTAAGTACTCCAATAATTAGTTTGATAGTTTTTAATTCAGCCTTGTATTAATTTGTCAGTTTTTAAGTTGACTTTACATTAATTTGACAGCTTTTATGTCCCTAATAATTAATTTGAAAGTTTTTAAGTTTCTTATAATTAATTTGACAGTTTTTACATACATACATACATACATACATAAAATCACGCATTTCCCACTTAGTGGGTTAGCACAAACCCGAAAGAATAACAATAACATCATCCAAAAAAAAATCAGTCTCTTTTCGTACTAACCTGACATCATAGGTACAACATATATTCCTCACTCTTAACATATTAAAGTGACCGATTTTCGGTAGCAAAATACAGTTTTAAAGTCCCTAATAATTAATTTGATAGTTTTTCAGTCCCTAATAACTACTTTGACAGTTTTTAAGTACTCTAGTAATTAGTTTAATAGTTTTTAATTCAGCCTTGTATTAATTTGACAGTTTTTAAGTTCCCCTGATATTAATATGCCAGTTTTGAAGTCCCTAATAATTAATTTGACAGTTTTTAAGTCTAATAATTAATTTGATAGTTTTTGAGTCCCTAATGACTACTTTGACAGTTTCTAAGTACTCTAGTAATTAGTTTAATAGTTTTTAATTCAGCCTTGTATTAATTTGACAGTTTTTAAGTTCCCCTGATATTAATATGCCAGTTTTGAAGTCCCTAATAATTAATTTGACAGTTTTTAAGTCTAATAATTAATTTGATAGTTTTTTAGTCCCTAATAACTAATTTGACAGTTTTTAAGTACTCTAATAATTAGTTTAATAGTTTTTAATTCAGCCTTGTATTAATTTGACAGTTTGTAAGTTCCCCTGATATTCATATGACAGTTTTGAAGTCCCTAATAATTAGTTTGACAGTTTTTAAGCCCCTAATAATGAATTTGACAGTTTTTAAGTTCCTAATATTTGACAGTTTTTAAGTCCCTAATATTATTTTGACAATTTCAAGTCCCTAATAATTTGACAGTTTTTAAGTACTCCAATAATTAGTTTGATAGTTTTTAATTCAGCCTTTTATTAATTTGACAATTTTTAAGTCCCTAATAATTAATTTGATAGTTTTTGAGTCCCTAATAATTAATTTGACAGTTTTTAAGTACTCCAATAAATATTTTGAAAGCTTTAATTCAACCTTGTATTAATTTGACGGTTTTTAAGTTCCCCTGACCTTAATATGATAGTTTTTGAGTCTCTAATAATTGATTTGATAGTTTTGAAGTACTCCAATAATTAGTTTATTAGTTTCTAATTCAGCCTTGTAATAATTTGACAGTTTCTAAGTTCCCGTCATATTAATATGACAGTTTTTAAGTCCCTAATAATTAATTTGACAGTTTTTAAGTCCCTTATAATTAATTTAACAATTTTTAAATCAGCTATTTTATTGATCACTTCAAAAAAATTATAATTCATTTGCTTAACATTGGAAGTTGCCTATTTTACCATACAATTACATATTCCTTTTTAATTCACTTGTGCCATAAACAGCTATTCTCTCTTCCTTTTTAGAGCGTCTAATCCACGGATTAGCAACAATAAAACACATCCTAGTGGCGAAATTCGCTGAATCAACATCGGAGAACCAGGAAGAGTTGACGAAACGTGTCGAGAAGGTCGCAAAGTCTGCCACGAGTAAGTGAAATTTCCTATTTTTTGTGTTATATAAATATGTGGATATATTTTTAGTACAAAGAGACAGACACTGAATCTATTTTAAAATATACACCGGGTATTTTTATGACAAAGAACATAGACATTCTTTGTAAACAATGACTCATGGGAATTAAAAAAAAATGTTTATCTTGTAATCTATCTTAATTGACGGAAAGATAATATTGTATTATTTAATTAATGAATTTATGGGTATCTACTTTTCGAATAATATTTACTTTGTGATAATGGAGCCCTATACCATTTTTTTTCTGGACTATATATTTTTAAACAAAATTCTTTCACTAATACTTATTAATTTACGTATATTTTCGCATTTTTGTTGTTATTTGATCATAGTATAGTATCCCAGTTGTGGGGACAAGTCTGGGTTGTAAGCTGGAACAGTTCCACATTTTTTAAGGTTTATAATTTTGTATATCGTTGTGACTAATTCTCCTCTTCCCAGAAGTTAAGATAGCGGGCCATTCCACGGAATACGTGAACAAGGTTCTGGACAAGGTGAAGTCTGGAGTACCAGGAGGTGGACTGGACGATCTACAGTAACCAGTTACGTGGAGGTACGTGGAGGACACTACAGATGTTGACGCGATTCTTTACTAAACTGCCAATTGTTATACGAACACAAAATTGCACTTGCAATTCAAATTTTTATTTAATTTAATGAATTATATATTTATTTAAAGTTTTTTTGAAATTTTATTACAAATGTTTGATATTAAATATCGACTGGTATTTTGAAATCTCGACTAAATAGACGATTAAATTGGTTGAGATATTAAAATATTAATAATAATTGTTATTGATATTATAGTTTATATATTTTTTATTTTCGAATAAAATACAAAAGACAATTGTTGTACAATTTAATATATTTTAAATATATTAACTTTGTTTTAAAAACAGTTGCATTAGTTTTTTTTTATCAGGGCAAGTAACAAAATAAAAAACAACCAAAATTGAGAACATAATTTTTAACCGGTTTTGAATTTGGAATTATGATTAACCGGTTTCTTGTTTGGGTTTTAAATCGATTTTTACCAAAACCGATTATCTTTTAACCGGTTTTTAAATTTGTTATTCTTAAAAGTAGTTATTTTTTAATAGTTTGTGGGGTTGACAGTTTTTAAGTCTAAAATATTAAGATTGATAGTTTTTCAGTAAATCTGAATTTAATTTCACATTTTTTAAGTTTCCACTAATTAGTTTGAAAGTTTTTAAGTGGCCCTTATATTAATTTGATAGTTTTTAAGCCTCTAATAATTAATTTGATAGTTTTTAAGTCAGTCAGAAATGAAATTGACAGTTTTTAAGTCTCCCAATGATTAGTAAGCCTGAATTATTTTACAGTTTTTAAGTAAACCTGGATTTTGTTTGAAATTTTTTTAATACTCCCAAATTTTAAATCAGATTGATATTAATTTGATAGTTTTTAAATTCGTTATTCTTAAAAGTAGTTACTTTTTAATAGTTTATGGGGTCTATTCCGTATCTCAGTGGTTAATATTTAACCACTGGTTAAATTTTTTAACCAATGTAGAGGCCTATTCTCTAACGCAGTGGTTAATTTTTAGACATTGGTTAAATTTTTTAACCATGCAAATATGTTGACATATAACAAAAAGAGGGATTTTTAATTGTCAAATCAATATCTATTGGATAAAAATTTTAACCAGTGGTTAAAAATTAACCACCGAGTTACAGAATAGGGTCCATTGAAGGTTAAAAAATGCACTTTCCTCTTTTAAAAACTGATAACTTTTGATTCATATAATAGTTAGTCACCGGTTTTTAGTAAATAATAATTTTGATTTTAAATATTGGCTAACAATTAACCGGTTATTTGTTTTGGTTTTAACAGCCCAAAAACCCAAAAAAGTTAATTAAATTTTAAAATATAAAACTGTTTGTTCAAAAACCCGTTTATCCTTTAATTAACCGTTTTTTAAGTGGGTTAGAAGTATTTTCCATTCATTTTAATGTAAAATGTTTTCACTTATATTACAGTTAAAAAATAATTTTTAACAATTTAAAGAAATCGGTTTAAATTGTTTCAGTTAAAGACCACGTTTTTGAATTTAAAATACCCGTTAACCGCTTTTAAAAACTGGTTTAATTTCCGATTTCTTGCCCTGATTTATTTAAACACAATGGACCTTTTCAATTTAACAGCTATCTCTTTCTATCGCTATAGTAAGAAAATGGCGCGAACAACTGTCAGTTGTGCTGTCAAACGAAACGTCAAAAATATTACAGTTATTAAAATACCTGTATTCTCAGTGAAAAATTGCGTCGTTAGACATTTTACCTTCAATAAAAGCTTTTGTAACTTATTCGATAAGATATTTTAAAGTAATCTGAGATATTCTCACATTTTACGTCTAAATTTTTTAGAAACAAACGTCTTAGATCTCAGTTGTTCTTACTATGCGCAGATCCCCATTGCGCATATCTTGTATCTCTTTAAATTGAAAGGTCCATCCACGTTAATATTTATATTTTTTATTTTTGAAGAAAAGTTACACTACATATATTTGTATGAAATACAAAATTATATTATTAAATTTATTGATGTTGAAATGTTAAATATTGTTACCAATTTCTTTTAATTTGTTTCAAATATGACAAGACAGTGAAAATTATTTATCGTAAGTTTGGTTTATAATTTATTATACATTAAAAACTATAACATTTTTTTTATAATTGTTGTGTTTTGTTGGCAGTATTAGTACGGAATCATTTCGTCTGCAACATAATGCCTAGCTCATGTGCCCTTATCACTGTTTTATATCTATTTTATACTATTTATACATACATTTTATTCGAATTGTTTTAGTTATGACTCGTGCTTTAATTTTATATGGTTACAAGTAGGTTATTATAATAGTTATTTATTCTACGAGGCTTCACTTTAGTTACAGAAAATTCAAAGTTCCTATTCCGTATTTTATTCTAAGTTTTTTCACACTATGGCCGAGATAACAAATAAACTATAACAGAAAATGTAAAAAAAATATATCTGATTGTGTAAGTGTGCGCCCTTCAACGGCTACCGCAGAGAGTTTAAAACACAGTCGAAATATCGAAAATATACAAAAAAAATAATATATTCCTCTTTATTTTGTGCGGAAACTTCGAAAAAAAAAACTGTAAAAAAGTACAAAGTATCTTCATATTAATTGCTTCCGAAGTATGTACGTGGTGCACTCTCCACTTTTCAAAAAAATATCGAGTGGTACTTGCTCTTAAATTAAAATATATTATAAAAATTTGTGTAATAATAAAATTGTTACGCACAAAAAAATGATTCAATAATTGATTAATTCATTTATTTATTTATTTCCCTGTTTGTAATTTGTGAGTGGTGCACTCTCCACTTTGGTACAAAATACTGGCTGCAAAATACTTGAAAATAAAAAAAATTATATTGGATTTTGTGTAATAGAATTACATACAAAAGTATGATACATTATGTGATGATATATTCATTATTTCTTTAAGATTTTGAATGGTGCACTCTCCACTTTTGAGCAAAATATCAGCTGCAAAATATTTGAAAATTAAATAAAAATGTATCATCAAATTTTGTGTAAGTTTAGAAATACACACAAAAGTATGATACATTATGTGATGATATATTCATAATTTCTTTAAGATTATGAATGGTGCCCTTGTCACTTTTGGGCAAAATATCAGCTGCAAATTATTTGAAAATTAAATAAAAATGTATCATCAAATTTTGTGTACGTTTAGAAATACACACAAAAGTATGATACATTATTATGTGATGATATATTCATTATTTATTGGTTTTCTAATATCAGAGTGGTGCATTCTCCGCTTTACTGCAAAATATCAGCCGCAAATTATTTGAAAATTTAAAAAATGGATCATCAAATTTTGTGGAGATTAGAAATACACTCAAAAGTATGATACATTATGTGATGATATATATTTATTATTTCTTTAAGATTTTGAATGGTGCACTCTCTACTTTTGGGCAAAATATCAGCTGCAAATTATTTGAAAATTAAATAAAAATGTTTCATCAAATTTTGTGTAAGTTTAGAAACACACACAAAAGTATGATACATTAAGTGATAATATATTTTTTATTTATTGGTTTTCTAATATCATAGTGGTGCATTCTTCAGTTTAGTGCAAAATATCAGCCGCAAATTATTTGAAAATTAAAAAATGTATCATCAAATTTTGTGGAAAATTAGAGTTACACACAAAAATATGATACATTGTGTGACGATATATTTATTATTTACTGGTTTACTAATATCAGAGTGGTACATTCTCCACTTTAGTTCTAAATATCAGCCGCAAATTATTTGAAAATTAAAAAATGTATCATCAAATTTTGTGGAGATTAAAAATATTTGTAAAAGTATGATACATTATGTGATGATATATTCATTATTTCTTTAAGATTTTGAATGGTCACTTTTGGGCAAAATATCAGCTGCAAATATTTGAAAATAAAATAAAAATGTATCATCAAATTTTGTGTAAGTTTAGAAAGACCCATAAAAGTATGATACATTATGTGATGATATATTTATTATTTACTGGCTTTCTAATATCAGAGTGGTGCATTCTTAACTTTAGTTCTAAAATCAGCCACAATTTTTTTGAAAATTAAATAATGTATCAAATTTTGTGTGAAAATATACACAAAATTATATGATGATACATTTATTAATAATTGATTTTATAAGTTTTGAGTGGTGCACTCTCCATTTTTGTGCAAAATACCGGCTGCAAAATATTTGAAAATACAAAAAAAAGTATCATCCATCAATTTTGTGTAAAATTAGAATTACACACAAAAATATAATACATTATCTGATTATACATTTATTAATAATTGATTCTGTAAGTTTTGAGTGGTGCACTTTCCATTTTAGTGCTAAATACCCGCTTAAATCATTTGAAAATACAAAAAAGTATCATCCATCAATTTTGTGTAAAATTAGAATTACGCACAAAAATATGGTACATTATCTGCTGATACATTTATTAATAATTGATTCTATAAATTTTGAGTGGTACACTCTCCATTTTTGTGCAAAATACCGGCTGCAAATTATTTGAAAATACAAAAAAAGTATCATGCATCAATTTTGTGTAAAGTTAGAATTATACACAAAAATATGATACATTATCTGATGATACATTTATTAATAATTGATTCTATAAGTTTTGAGTGGTGCACTCTCCATTTTTGTGCAAAATACCGGCTGCAAATCATTTGGAAATAACAAAATATGTATCAAATTTTGTATAAGATTGACACAAAAATATGATATATTTATTGAGTGGTGCATTCTCCACTTTTGCGTAAAATCCCGGCCGGTAATTCCCCAACAACTAAAGTATATCATCCAAGTACAAATAAAATATTTCGTGATTAAAACAATACATATTGCGGGTCAAGTAATAGTACAATATTTATTCCTTAACAAGTTTCTACACCCAGATTAAGGTGTAACGGTCTTTGTAGTGGTTGCGTGAAGGGCAATATATGTGTACTAAATGTTTATCTGTTATCATATGTAATAATTGACGTTAAAGGCGAGTTAATATATTACAAAAGTTGCATACAAGGTCAATTGCAGAGGTAGCTAAAATTCTACTTATTTATAAAGGTCTCGTTTAGCACTATTTTGAATATTTATGATGAAAATATATTTATATTTTATATAGATCTTGTACAGAGAGCGGTATAATATTATTATAAGTTTCTGGCTCAATGGATATATATTTTTGGAGTAATTTAAGCAGTATTCCGTGGGTTGGACAATTCAAGAAAAAAGAAGAGACAAAGTTCTCTTGTGATGTCTCGTAAATATATTTGAGCTGAATACGAAAGTGTAGAGCCTCTATTCTTATGATAATATAAGAGTTAGCCATACTTTATTGGACTTTTCGAGCTGTGATTGCAAAGTTGAGTTGTAGAAATGCCATTTATTTTTATTACGTAGTTAAGATTGCTTTTAGTTAGTAATTTTGTATCTATATCATGTTGTACATTTAAATTTTATATGCCACAAAATTGCAACTTAAAATATTCCTTACAATTAACGATGTTATTAACAAAAAGAATAAGTTATTTTAATATTTATATATTTTGTCCAATATAATAATAGAGTTAATGCATGGCATATTGCTATACAAGTAGATTTTATCCATCTAGTCTAGTATTGTATTAATTCAATTCAGAGCACAAAATCATTCAGAAATTACCACAAATCAGATGTTTTCAAGGCTGAATTTTACATTGTTTGACAATAAGAAATTCGTTTCCCAACAGGAAGTTTCTAGGGGCACGATAATTTGTAAAGACTCGTCCGCCATATTGGAGCCCAAATGAATGCAGTTAAATAGACACAGAATTTACGTCACACCCCAAAGAGGAATAGACAAATCTGCTGTTACCCTTTCGATCTATTGTTCAGGGTTGTTTGTACTGATCTGCCGTAACCATAGCAACCGTTACTTCCAGATCGTCACGTTCAAATTGCGCTTGCGATACGATATTGTCAATTAAGTGTCTAAAGGCTGGACAGGGGATATAATTTGAAAAATTTAGAGGTGCACACTAACGGGGGGGGGTTATTTTTTGAGTTCAAGGTCAAATGTATAAGCAGTTGCAGGTTGAACGCGTTTTAATGTAATTTTAATGTAAAGAAATTAATTTGATTAAAATTATCTCCCCACATTATTTACATATAAAAGACTCGGTCGACCTTAAAGTGTTTAAAATCAACTAATTTGTGTGCGCGTGTCATTTTGACAACTACAATGTCACTTTGACCAGACCAATGTTGTGACTTTTTTATTTTGAATTGCTAAAAAGGTTTTATCTTATAATTTTCCGGCAGTAAAACACATGAAATTAAAAATAATAACTTTGTAATAGTTCAAAATTAAAATAAAGT
This sequence comes from Harpalus rubripes, assembly GCA_963082715.1. NCBI lineage: Eukaryota > Metazoa > Arthropoda > Insecta > Coleoptera > Carabidae > Harpalus > Harpalus rubripes. The sequence goes on along the minus strand of OY720453.1, from coordinate 1,776,712 downwards.
CAAACATTGGTCTTGTCAAAGTGACATTGTTCCTGTCAAAGTGACACGCACACACATATCAGCTGAATCCAAGCACTTCACTATAGGGCGCGAGCAGACACGTGACTCAAGGGACATTGACGTACTTAGAATCAGCTGATTTGTGTGCGCATGTCATTTTGACAAGAACAATGTCGTTGACAAGACTAATGTTTTGACTTATTTTGATTTTTAATTGCTAAAATATTATTTTTATTTTCATGTGTTTTACTGCCTAATAATTATAAAATATTAATATTTTATCAATTCAAAATAAGTCAAAACATTGGCCTTGTCAAAATGACAATGTTCTTGTCAAAATGACATGCGTACATAAATCAGCTGATTCTAAGCACGTCAAGGTCCGTCGAGTCACGTGTCGGCTGCGCCCTATAGGTAGAAATGAAAGCAACTACAAAATTTGAATTTAGAGCTGCATTTTTCAAATTTAGAACTGCAGAAACAAGCCAGAGCTGCATCAAATTATATCCCTTGGGTTGGATTATATAATTCAAGCTTAATTATGAATTGATTGCATAAATAATAAAACAAATTAAAATATTTGCTTGTGAAATTTATAATTTATAAATTTCTCGAATGATTTGCACAATTTGGAATAGAACAACCCATCATTGTCATTTTTATGATTAATAATATTGTAACACTGTTATGATTGAAGTGGGCTTCAAAATGGCGGACGAGTATTAAGTTACAGTACACATTAACGCGTTCCTAGACACGCCTTCCGAAAAACTAACTGTATTTAGGATTTGATTTATTTTGAACGAAGTCTTGTCATGTACAGAACAGAGAAAGACACAGGGTATGATTAAGAAAGGAACATGGTTTTGTTATTACGATGGTTAAGTTTCAAAGATATGATGTACAGTTTGTTGAGAAGATTTTGGTTATTTTATAATTTTTTACATGTTGGATCATTTTGTTACCATTATTTTTCAATAAACTTATTTATGCTGCATATGATCCAATGCTTTTCCGTCCTGTTGCTACCAAAAGATTATTTTCTAGCTGTGCTACAGTACTGGATACAAAGGTAGGTTAAGAGATAGCGTCGTTTTATTAAAAGCGCGTGGTGTTACTCGGCGAAGTAATGTAAAAATCCTTGTTTATTTACCTTTATCAAGGTCAATGTTGCACAAAATTATATTAAAATGATCGTTAAACATTCATTAATCGATTAATATACAATTTATTAATGATATTAACATTTTAATCACTGAAAACTTATTAATTAACGCAGCATAATAATATACATGAATTTTTTTCTACATATTTGTTGAAACAATCGCCTACCGGTCAGCAGCGGCAACTCTCGCCGTTGTCAATGCAACACGACGGTCGTTTTGAATTGTAAAATTTAAAATTGTTAAACAACCTTTAATTTATTTTGCAGAAATATTTCTTATACAGGGTGTTAATACTAAGTCGTTACACCCAAAAATGGTAGATAGGACTCATTAAAACAACTTTTCTTAGCTCAAATTTTTGATTTGGAGCCCCAGTTCATAGTTATTGGCGTTCTCTTGTTTTTCGAAAAATCGCCATAACTCCCTTATTTTAAGGAATATTTAAAAAATACAAAAACTTTCAGCATTTGCTTTCGGTTCTCTACAACACTTGTATTTGCAATTATTTTCTATTTCATCAAATAACAAAATGGCGACCAATCAAAAATTTCAAAACAAGATATTTTAAAAACCACCCCATCGATTTTCGAAAATAAAACATTTTAAAATCCATAAACTTTCTATTACAATATTTGTCTGAAACATTTTTTTCTATCCGAAAAAAAAGTTTTTATTTACTTGCATAAGTATTAACAAACTAAAAAAAGCATTTAAAACGAAGTAGCTTCTGAAAACAATGAAATGTATGGGCTGGAATTATAGGGGAGTACGTTATTGGACCCTACATTTTCCCAAACTGATTGAATGGTGAAGATTATTTTATTTTCTTGGATACTGTGCTGCCGGAACTACTTGAAGACTTGCCACTAAACATAGAC